>JAANDG010000360.1:0-146183 GCA_036852015.1 Pelodera strongyloides | reverse complement strand
ATATTATTAATGCAATTGATTACCTATTCGTATTTTTATTGTACGTGTAGAAGGAGGGCATATGTATCACTGTATATTGCGTCGTTCAAAAAATGCCAAATAGTATTAAAATCATTTACTAACGAATAAAATAGGATAAAATACAGAAAAGACACCGACTACCCGACTTTAAAACACTTTTAGAAATTGAAGAAATTTGACATTAAAAAAATTAAGAAAGCTAAAGTTAGAAGAAAACACGTACTTCTTTATTAAAGAAAAAAAGTATATTGAAAAATGATGATATACGAACATATTTACGGATATGTAAAGGTAAAGGTAAGGAAGTTTTGAAGTGGCCAATCTTTTAAAGTTTAACATTGTCTAATATCCAACCCCCTTTTCCTGCGGGAAGTCTAGTCTCCCGTACTATTTCCCCCGAACAAATAACACCAGCCCATAAACTTGCGGATAAAATACCGTATGCTAATCGTTAGCGGTCGTTCCGTCGCGGTCTACCTACCGCCGCCCTCTCTATTCAATATGCACATCGTTAACGCGTGTTTAGCACGCATCATAAATGACTAGTCGTTGACTTAGCGGTTCGTTTAGCATGTCCGCCCGAGTGCGGTAATATAGCCAAACGATATACCGGCGCGCGGTAAACGAGATGTTTTAGGTAGCCTTGGTGTTATCTTGTGGCTAAGAACTAGGTATAGTATAATTTTTAGGCGAAAAAGAGTAACGCAGAAAGTAGGAGTTCGCTTGAAAATGTATACGTTTGTTAGTCACACTTAGTCACGAACTACTGCACACCCGTTCGTTTGGTAATACTCCGGACCCAAATATATGCTAAAATAGCCTATCATGAAGTCTGTCGTTTGGTCACGTGCGCTAGCAACCGATGAATTGTCGCGCTTGTCCCATTAGTGCCGAGTGCCGACAATACAAGAAAAAGGATAATTACTAATCGCTCATACGCCATAGTATTTTTTAAAGTTTATCTTATCTTGGTTGGGAACTAACTAACAGTCTAGAAGGAATTGAAACTTCCCTATTCTGACTACTAGTTGCATAGATTTGCAGCACCCAAACTCAGCACCCCCGACCCGCAAACAATGGGTGTTGTTTTCTAATTCGCAGTCTACAAGAGTACGGTAATCGCATTAACTCTACAGATAGAAGAAGGTCGAGTTCGCTGCGTGACGCCATTCACAGATTATGTCACAAATGTGAACAAATCATCTCGAATAAAAAAGAAAAGAGAGTTTTTCATAAAATGAGGTCGCGTGTCAAGTCTCAACAAATCATATTCGTGAGAAGAGAGAACTTCAATTTATTATCGATTAGTTTTATTGTATATTTGAATGTTCTGAAGTTGCTCATAAAAAGGGCGTGAAAGCATGTTGCTATTACCGGCCGGTTTTTCAAACGCATCGACAACTGAAATCGTATTTATGCTAATTTGCTCGAATCTTGCTCGTTTTTTATTCTATTTTATGCTCATTGGCATAAGCTGCATAAGAATGCTGATGTACCCTATGCGTTTCGAAAACCGGTCGGTATTTCGCTTTAAAGGTAAAGGCGTTCCGTTAGAAGTTCATGTGGAGTACGAAATGAGCCCCTAAGCTAAGGCAATCAATACCGTAGTCTAATTGCGTCTAGTTACTAATTGCTATGCTATCAATCACTACTACTTGATACACTATTCGGAGTGTTGAGTCCGCCGCCCTCGTGCATTTTCCTCACATGCTTCTTGAGATCAAAGTTCCGGCAGAAACCCTTACCGCAGACCTGAAATGTATAGGTCAAAACTGAGCACATTCAGCGCGAGCGGCGATATCCTGGCTAAGCATGGCGCGCGGAACGCAAACAACGCACTACATAGTCGTGGCTTCTCACAAAATAATGGTTCCAGTGCTGGGTGGCTATTTCCATACCTATACTTATGCTTCAATTCATAAGCTTTACTGTATTGAACCATCATTGAATAAAGGAGCGCTCTCTTGTAGCGTAAAAGATTTATTTATTATTATTTTAATAGTGACTTGCAGTTAGATGTGCATGGTGTCAAGCCACAGAAAATAAACTTTACAGATTACAGTTAGACACTATAAGCAAGTATAACCCGTACAATGCAATAGCATAGCATCTAATTGTTAGGTAGAGTTGGGAAACTGTACCTGACACTCAAACGGTTTCCGATCCTTGTGTATATGCATATGGAATGCCAGGTTGTAGGTTTGGTGGAAAGCCTAAAATTCGGTTTTCAAAATTTTTAGTGCTATTTTGTTTATGTCACAACTTCACAACTCGGGCGCATCTGATGATCTGATTCGGTGCTACAGGAAAAAGAGGAGAAAATGAAAGCCAACGCTGTGATTTGCAGCATTTAATTTTCTTTAAAGCGAAATGCTAGCCTCTTTGGAAAATTTGCATATGATAAGCAAATCCTATGTATCCTATGCTAATTTTGTACGATTGCCGTGGACGATCGTACAAAATTAGCATAGGATACATAGGATTTGCTTATCATATGCAAATTTACCAAACGGGCTAGCATTTTACTTTAATATAATAAAGTAAAAAAGGAAATAATAGAGCTACTTAGAGCAGTGGAGAATGAGAGTAAGAGAGAGAGAGAGAGAGAGAGAGAGTAAGTGAGAGAGAGAGAGAGAGACCAGTATAAACAAAATAGAACGACTCATAGACTCATACCTTATGACATATTTGACACTTGTGCCGTTTCTCCGAACTGTGCGTCAGTTTGTGATTTTTATAATTTCCATTTTGATGGAAACCCTTGCCGCAGATCTCGCAAACGAATGGCTTGAAGCCTAAAGTCAACAAATTTCAAATATTAATTAAAAAATTACTGGTAAGACAAAGTCAGTCCCATAATAACCCATGCTTATATTGCTGGGGCCTGGGGGCCCTGTGCCCGGTCTGAGCGAGATTTCCGTGTGCCACGAATCTTCCCGTGTGCCACGAAAGCAGAGATGCGGACAGTTATTGAGGTCTTACTGCGCGCGTAAACGTTGGTGAGCTCGGCATCGAGCATAGTTCCAGATGACAAACTGCTAAGACTTCAGACTACGGTCGAGAGGTATCAAATATGTTAGATAAATAGATAAATAAATAAAATATTCTACTAACCATTGTGTATCCTCATATGGGTATTCAAAGTCGACGATCGATTAAAGCTTTTTCCGCACTGCTTGCACTGTAAATAATTAATTAGAAAAAAATGTGCATGGAGGTGCAGGTGGGGCACACCGAATATCGCGCGAGGGATGCGCGAATCGTCCCCAATTGCAGCGCAATCCTACCGCACACTGCTCACAACGCGCGCACCTCTTTTGGGCGGTTGGTGAGCGCCATTCAGTATTATCAGTACAGAGAATATATCTCCAATAAGCAGTAATAACAAAGGATATAAATAGTAGTTACATAATTCCATACTGTATGTGGCTTCATATGCGTATGGATGATTTTATGCCGGCATAGAGTCGATGCTTGACGAAACGCCTTTCCACAAACCTAATAACAAACATTTAATTCTATCACCTTCTTTGGCTTTTCATTGCACAGCACGCATAGGGCGCATCGTAATAAATGGATGTGCAGATGTCCAGCGTAAATTTCACAAACCATGTGTCATACCGCTTTACGCACATTTATTTATAATGAAACTTACAGTACCTTGCACTTGAACGGCCTCTCTCCTGTATGAACGGGCAGATGCCGGGTTAGATTATAATGTGCCGTAAAAACTTTTCCACATTCTCCACATTCATAACGACCACTAGAAGTAGAAGAGCTGGATGCCGAACCACAAGGATCCTGAGCAAATATTTATTAAGGCGGTATAACAGCCGGTCTTTGAAACACAAGCACTCTTATGTAGCTTCCGCCAATAAACATAAATTAAAATAAAAAATCGAGCTTACTTCGAGTAAATTAGCATAAATACGCAAGAATTCAGTCGTCCCCGATGCGTTTCGCTTTAAAATGATATAGCAGCCGGTTTTTAATACTTATTTTAGGCTTCTACATTTCCAGTGCATGTATGCAAATGAATATACTTAGAATGAAAAATCGCGCAGTATCGGTGTATCGCATAGCTACATACAAACATTGGTATGCAGTTATCTAATGTATGTCTCAAAACCCTGGCGTCATATCGCTTTAAAGCAATATGGCAAGTAGTGTGCCGGGAATGTCCGTAATTGCACGCAATAGGCATATGATGCATGAGCATGTATAAACCACAGTCAACATACCGTACTTTTGGCACAAGGCCAGGAGAGAATCCTCTCAATACTGAATGGCAGCAAGTTGGCCATTACGCAAGTGGGCAACTACAGGCAAATGGTCAAGGAACTTGCCGGAACTTACTTAAGGAAAAGGGGCGGAGCCTGGAAATCGTCACGAGTAGTTACGAGTACCTTTTCGAGGTCGATTGATTCTTTTGTCCTTAATAAGGTGACAGTCAGCCAGCCAATCAATGCCCGAAACCACGCCCACACTTGGTTACGGTGGAAATGACTCCGCCCACTTACAGTCGTCAAAATAAGGTGCAGCGTCTGCAACACCTTTCCTTCCAATATTCAGCTCCGTATATACCTCCTTTTCAATATAAAGTGGTATATGACAGCCGGTTTTTGCATCAAATTTTGGATAACTGCATTAACATGTTAATTACAATCATTTGCATATAGCATATGAGAATTCAGTTGCGTAACATAGTTTAAAACACCGGAAATTGTATCGCTTCGTAGTCTAGCCTCTACCTCTACCATATGTTTCGTACTGTTCTCTTCCATTGACGTGAAAAACACTCTTTTGTCACCAAACAAAAACACCGTGGCAGGTCTGTGGGAATAAGCAAGCTCATTACAATGTTTTTAAATCTTTTATTCAATGGAGGTAATACAGTTGTCAAGGGTGTTTATGACATGTTTCGCAGAGGTCTGAGCAGTAGGCGACGAGTTCCAGATGACAAATTGCTCGACGTGTTCGGGATAGAAGCTTTTCGTCCATTTTACATTTTATGTTTGCAATTACGTCGCAGTCGTATAGTCCTTACATAATGTGGGCTAAAAAAACTCTCGAAAGTGTAACATAAATACTCCCGTAAACTAAATGCAACATAAATAAGCTTTATACATTACCCCGTATGTATGGCAAGAAAAGAAAATTTATTTGGAGCGGAACATATATAGAAAACAGAAACACTTTACGCTTGAACAATATCGATTTACTTTTTTTATATCAAACGACACAATTGATTTCCGGATATCCCGGCCAAACGTAGCATAGTACATCTTCGTAACGAAAGTTGGCGTTTATTTGATCGATACGCTCGAAGTCCGCCTTCAACAGTGTATAATGCCAATCTAAAATAGATTTTTCTAAAATAGTGATCACTTGAAATATATTCTTTTTGTTTATATCGATCGTCTCAGGGTAGCATCATGGGTTGGTTCCGCATTTTTCATACTACCAGAAATTTGTGTTAGAAATTTGTATTTTGCCGCATTATTTCTTACGAATGCGTGAACTCACCGAAACATATTATTATATTAATTTATGGTACGCCTGTAATTTAGCTCCTCGCACAGGTAGGCGGTTGGTGCAGTTTTGTGAAGAGTGGCGCGGCGAAAGGATGGCGCAGGTGCAGCGCAAGTTTCGCGATAAGGCGGTAGGCCGTACGACAAGAAATTGCTCGTAAGATTGTTTTCTAGGAACTGTTCATAAAAAAGAAATAAAATCGAATAAAATGGAAAATATGAAAGGGTCGGATATAGAAAGGTATTAGAAATAGTGTGCACAACCTGCATAAGAATGCTGGTGTACTCTATGCGTTTCAAATACCGGCTGGTATTTCGCTTTAAATTTACTACTTACCCGGCCCAGGTGCTTTATATCTGTAGTATCTCTTGACCAACTCGGTCGCGCCGCACTCTCCCTTAGTTTGCATACAGTAACCAGCAAACTTAGCTCCATTCAGTTGTAACTTACGATCTGTAACGGAATTCTTATACAAAGAGACTAATTGCGGCAAGCCGTAAGCACCCATGTATAAGCGCCGTAAGCACCCATGTATAAAAGTTTTTAACCCGGCGCTGAATTATTACTTTCAAGCTATCACCACGGTTTCCTCTGGGAACTATTTCCCGGGCATGGAAAACATCATTCTAATTTGAAAGTCAAGCAGCCAGCTGTTTCCCTGGGTGAATTGAGAGGGCAATATGGCGCCCTTGAAACCTGGTATTTGCTCTAGGGCGGTGTCGAACCCAGTTACACGCTATCCGCTATGGTAAACGCGGAGGAACCCATTTGGAGACGGTTGTCTGGGGGGCCAAGCCCATTTTACGACCATTTGGTGACCGTTTTCTCGAAAAACGTCACCAAATAGACAGTGCCGGGCCACCAAATGGTTATTTCGTTTTCCTGTGTAAGCTCCACTATCGCTGTAATCTAATTGTAAAAAGAAATTTTTTGAAAATAAAATAAAAATCTAATTGTAACAAAAACATTTTCCACCATTATCATGTGATCCAGCCATGACCATTGACGTACATCCTTGCACATTGTTATTCGCAAGCATGCAAATTCCCCTGGAATTATTAAATGCTTTTAGTCCGTTAAAGCAGGTGCGCACTTGTGCGGCGGCGACCGCGCGCAGTGTTTATTCGCACGGCGACGTTTTCGCGCCGCCCTGTTTTGGCGCCGCTCAAAGAATCTCCCAAAAACGTACGAGTTCTCAGTGCTTTCCGCGTTCCACTTATGGAACAATCCGGCTGTCCATGTACGTCTCAGACGTTTCAGAGGACTTGAACTTGAAACTGAATCAAAAGGAATTTACAATTCGCAATTATCACGTTTGTTAGGTGTGTATTATATATATTAATATTCTTTATTTACAAAATAATGAACCAAGTACAAGGTGAAAAGAGTGTGGAACAAATATGTGGATAGTACATAACATACTGGTAATAATAAGCGGGAGAACATTATTGTTAGCTACATTCTGGTCTTCAGGTGCTAAGAGCGGACATGCGAATCCGCGTCCGCGGGAAAAGATTGCAAATTTGCATTGAAAAACTCGAGACAGAGAGAAACAAGCCCCGCCCTCTTTTCTGCGTCTCCGCCTTTCCAGTGTTAAAAAGTCATCTCCTTCCCGCGGACGCGGTTATGCATTACCGCGCTGCGCGCCTGAGAACGTACATGTACAGATTTAGATATCCTTTTACGCTAAAACGATGGTGGTTCAATACAGTGTTTCAAAACGTATGACTTGTTCCTTAGAGGTCCTGAGCATTATGCGACGAGTTCCATATGGCAAACTGCTCCGACATATTCGGGCTAGGGTCAGAAGGGATCGCGGAAAACCACCATAGTTAACACGGGTCGGACTCGAACTCGTGTCGAGTACATAAGAGACGAAGGCTCTAGCCCCTGGACCACACGGCCGACTTACTTGTAAAGCAGCTGTTTGCCTTGAACTTGATTGTGCCCTGTGTTGGAACCCTTCCCTGCTCGTATGTAGTGTAGATGTCGTAGCATGTATTGCTGTACCATTCGACTCCTAAATCATACATCGACTTTGTACCGAGCATCGTGAGGTTATCGCTCACATCTCTCTATTTCTCTCTCTCTCCTATCTCTCTCTCTTTCTCTCTCTTCTCTCCCTCTGGATCTCTATCTCCTCGAATCTTCCTCTCTGAATCTCTCTCTACCTCTGAATCTAACCATATGTCTCTCTGGATCATCTCTCTTCCTCTCTCTCTCTCTCTCTCTCTCTCTCTCTCTCTCTGAATCTCCCATACCATCACAACCGCTCTGTGCAGTACAATATTCCAGACATTTCCGCTTGTCCGCGGCCTGGATTTTATTCTTCCGGTAATATCGAACTGGTATGGAAACAAGTTTCTGAAAGCAGTAGACGTCTAAAAAGCTGAAAACCATAATCGTATTTGAACATTGGGAGACTCCCCGGTTGGGAGAAATTGCCTCTGCGTGTCTCTGATTCATGTAATCCCTCTCTTTCTCTCACCTCCCATTGGGTGCTGAGAGCATATTCCCGATGTTCGTGCATGTGGCCACATGTAGTATTTGTCATCCTTGACAGGCTCATTTTACCTTATTTTATCCTGGCACATAGCTTCAGCGGCGATGCGCTCTCTCGAAGAGTTTATTAAAAACTTCAAACTTAAAAGCGGCATAACAGCCGTTTTTGAAGCGTAACTCAAAATTTGGAGCCGACATTTTGAGCCACACTCGCAGTGTTTCTTTAGTGTTAGAAGATGGAATGTACATGATGCATACCTTCCCTCCAACGGAGTCCATACAGTGCGGCTCTGAAACATTTTCTGGTTTACTTTAAAGCGAAATACCGGCCGGTTTTTGAAACGCATCGTGGCAACTGAATTATTACGTATTTATGCTAATTTACTCGAATTTAGCTCTTTTTTATTCTGATTTATGTTTATTTGCATAAGCTAGATAAGAATGCAGGTGTCCACGATGCGTTTCAAAAACCTGCCGGTATTTCGCTTTAAAGGATCGCAGTCACTACAAAATCATCGTTTTTCTTCGAGATTACTTGTATTTTGTAAAGAATAGAGACAAATACTTTACCAAAACCGAATAATTTGAATTCCAAGTCAGGGAGTGAACACGTAGAAAAGTAGTTCTACTAAGCTACCGCAGGATCACGAAACGTGTTCACACAGCTGCTTCCCAATCGGGAGTATGCAAATAATTTACGAAAATATCTGCATATTATATTTTTACATATAGTGCAATGGTTTGCAGGCATATCAGCATATCATATACTCCCGCGGTAGTTAAGTAGAACTACTTTTCTACTTGTTCACCCCCTGAGTTGAAATTCAAATTATTAGGTCTTGGCAAAGTATTTTTCTTTATTCTTTACAAAATACAAGTAAACTTGAAGCAAAATAATAATATTGTAGTGACGGCGTCCCTTTAAGGGGGCTTTGAATGCAATTGTCCGTCATAGGTTTCGCGTAAATGTCCCTTCATTACACCAAGAACCGCTTCGCACAACGGCTTAGGCTTAGGCTTCGGAAGATCAACTGTTGGATTGGTAACTGACCTGTCCATACTGGGGGCGGCGGCGGCCGCGTCGTGGGAGGCGGAGGCCGTCGCGTCGTGGGAGGCGGGGGCCGCCGCGTCGTGGGAGGCGTGGGAGGCCGCGTAGGGGGAGGCGGGGGCGGTTGCGTGGAAGGCGGGGGCGGTTGCGGGGGACAGTAGTCACACGTTCCTTCAAGCGGTATAACAACCGGTTTTTGAAACGTATGCTGGCTGTATTCCCGTGTTGTATGTGCAAATGACTGCTAGATGCTGCGTGATCTTCATTTACTACAACATATGGGAAGGCAGCGGACCAGCATACGTTTCAAAAACCGGACGTTACGTCGTTTAAATTAATCGCTCGTATTTATTTCCAAAAAAAAAAATTTTAGCATGCAGGCCTGGCCTGCAAGCATGAAGATAACAATTTTTATTTTTGTTCATAAACAATCACAACACGGAACACGGGTAAAGTATATAGTCAAGTCGAGCTTAAGTCTGCTAGGTCGAAGCACTTTGGAAAACTTTTCAAAACATGCAAATGAGCAGTATTAGGATAAAAAATGGGAATGCAGTTATCTTCAAAAACCAGCAGTTATGTCGCTTTAAAGAGAAAAACCAACCACAAATGTAGCAATCTGGAACCACGTTGACAATTCCTTGTGCTTGGATTGAGGAAGAAATACATAGTAGATAAATAAGGCGGTTTACGTACCACATCCAGTTTATCTAAAGGTGGTCAAGTATAATAATAGTATCACTGGTATACCATTTGTACGATCAGCGTAATGCCACCAATGGTGCCTATTGGTTTACCATTGGTAAACGATAAATTAGAACTATCAAATACAGAAAATTAGGGTAGCAGGACTCGAACCCACGTACTTGTCACAGTTCGCAGCGTTAGCAACTACATTAATGCCACCATTGATAGTGAACCAGGTGAACATTATACACAATATTCTAACAACAAAAAACTAGAATACTAACGAAAACAGTGTTACTGCAATAAACAAAATCACTTAGAAAATCTCTGCAAATCGTGGGAGTTATATTTCTGGAATGTTTGCAATTGTTTGCCTAAATGTTTGCAATTTTGTCGCTACTGAACACCTATAAACTGTAATAAAGCGTTCTTAAAGATTCGAGATCGTGAGAAAATTGGCCAAGAAAAGAATCATTAAACAGCTTATTGCTACCGTCTTTTTCGCTGTTAATATAAAAATGTTGCAAAACCATTTCCGAGTTGCATTTCTCACGTTTGAAGCAAGCTAATTTGGCTCGTGGTAAACAATTTTTATTCTTGTTGCATGAAGCCTATTGTAAGTCTAGGCTTGAGCTCATAGACCTACCTACTCTACACACACGCGCGCACACACGCACACATGCACACGCACACACACGCTCATACACATACACACGCATACGCACACACACATACTCTGTTCTTCTACTGCACGTTTCCCGCGAAACAAAAATAAATCCCGCGTTTCCTGGCAGGCTAACACCCAATCCCACGCAATAAGAAAAGTCGCATGTTTCCTGACAGATTAGCCAATCATGTCCCGCAATTAAACATTAGGCAAGGCCTTGTGTTAGCGGCAAGGCCCCTAATTAGCGCTCGCACTAAGAACAGAATCCCGCGTTTCCCGCTTGTTTGGGAGGAAACGTGGGATTACGATTAACGCTAAACTGCGAATGAGGAACATAGTACACACGCAGACATCCAGTGCTCCTCCATCTCGTACAGCCTTCGCCAGTCCTTTACGAAAACCTTCAAGATAGGGCGTACTCGCCGAACATCTTTCTTCATTGATTTACGCGTTCTAAATTGTTTAATTTGTTTTCTTTCAGTTCTGACTCTCACTTTCTACGCTGGAGAGGCGAGAGATGATGCTGACGACTCGCCAACCCTTTAAAACAATTGTCGTTTCCTTACTCATATTTATTGTGCTCTGGAGTAGTGGTTTACCGGTGTCTTTGTGCCGAAAGCATGGCTTCACTGACGAATTGCGGGTGGTGCGCGGCGAAACCCTAGGTATAACAATGGTATGTGGCGAAGGAACTGTGGTTTTCGTACTTCGGATGCGCCTCTCCTCAACAAATGAGGTTTTACAAAGGAGGAGGTGCACTCATTTACTGTGCTCTTGGATTTAACCGTGGTTTTGAAGGTGCGGAAGTCCCAAGAAGTCACACCTCTTTCTATTACTCCAACAATCCAGTTGCTTCTTCACATAACCTACATCTTCAAAAATCATCTACAAAAGTACTGTGGGCGAAAACTGTAGTGGCTTAGGAATGTACTGTTGCAGGATGAAACTGTTTGTAATTATTCAATGACCATATGCACATCGTGTATCCTATGATCTTACATAACGTATTTTTGTGTACACTGTAACACTCCTTGCTTCCATACGCCATGAAAAAAAATATTTTATAAAAAAAGGATTTTATATCAGAAACCACGAAGCGCGAGATCACACCGATTAAATAAAATAACACAACCCGAAAAAAAGACCTATAAAACATCATTGGTTAAAACCACTCAATCCGACGCTTTATAGGCATAATATGAAATACCCTCATAAAAACAACTACATTAACTCACTCTATGAGACTAAACAAGTACCTATAAAGCGCTCTTGAACTACTAGTAAGCATAAACACAATCAAACTATAAAGCTAAGGATAATTTTACGACTGATAATAAAGCTATTCCTAGTAAATCCCTTCCCAATCCTAATTCTTAAGAGCCTTAGCCTTATCCCTTGTCTCCTTGCTGACATAATCCGCAGGCACAAGGTATCCAACCGCATTGCGACGTCCAATCATCTCACCAACGAAGAACCAGGCGCATACCTGAGAGATAGATAGATATTGATATATTTGTTGAACGAACTCACCTTACTTCTAAAGTTCCCAAGGTCAGAGGCCGTATTCACCTACATGCAGGGAGACCTCCACGGCCTCCCCAGGGAGTAGAGAGTGCGAGAGCAAAAGAGATTCAGAGCGCTCGTGAGCCTAGGGAGGGCTCCCTGTGTGTTGATGAATACGGCCTCAGGTAGTGCAAAAAATCCCGCGTATAAATGGCATACACATATCGAGGTTGATTTATAAATAAACCTTTAATGTAAATCTAAAGGTAATTTTGAAGAATCCTTGTACAGTGTTCCTTGTACAACACTGGCTATAAATGTACGAAACGGAATCGAGTCATCTCAAATTTTACGCAAGCCAAAAACCCAACCTCAAGGAAAACTCCAGCGTAAACCAGGGATTGTCCCAAAGTAAGTTGTCTGCAGCTTCCAGATTGAATGGCGGTGAGTAGGCGCGCCCAATCGGCCTGAAAAGAAACAGTACATAGCTAGCACGCATGCAAGCACAAACATATGTACGCACGTGTACACGGATCCACACACCGCAAGCACATGCACATACGCGCACATACACACATGCACATATGCGCACATGCACCCACGCACATAACATATGCGCCCCCACGTAAACATATCCACACACACGGGCACACGCAACACATGTGCGCGCGCAGGTACACATCCGCGCACGTACACATCCGCGCACATACACACATCGCGCATACACATAGGCACACACAACACAAGCACATATGTGCGCGCGCATGTATACATATCCACACACACGGGCACACACATATGCGCGCACACGTGTACATATACACACATGCCACGGGCACACATGTGCGCGAATACGCACACATCCACAAACACGCACTTAGACCTATAACGGGTACATACATATCCATATACACGCAGACTCCAATATGGGCACACAAAAACATACACGCACATTCTCAGATCCACTTACACGTTCTGTCTGTGCGCACACACACGCGCTCACACAACAGAAGCACACACAAATGCGCGCACACGTAAACATATCCACATCTAGAAACATCGACATAAAACCATACCTTAATTGCCGGAAGATCAGTGCTCGTCGGCGGCTTTACCTCCTTCTCCCAGACACCACGAAGAAGAGCAGATCTATAAAACATTGACAAACAAAGAATTGCGGACTCAAATAATTTACACATTCAAAACTCCTTTTGTGAAAGTTACTATGAAAGTTTCATCGATTTTACTGTGTCGTTGTGTCGGTCTGTTCTTTCTACACAGTGATAAAAAATAGCACTTAAAGCGAAATACCGGCCGGTTTTTGCAACACATCGAGTACACCAGCATTCTTATGCATCCTATGCAAATGACAAAAATTAGAATAAAAAATCGAGCTAAATTCGAGCAACCTTGCATAAATACGTAAGAATTCAGTTGTCCACTGCGTTTCAAAAACCGGCTGGTATTTCGCTTTAATGAATAGAATAACTATCTAAGTTCCATATCAGTCAATATCAAACCTTCTCGGAAACTGCGCAGCCTGGTGTCTGTAGATTGCGCCCAGGTTCACGGCAATCTTCTCGAAGAATCCTAGACCACGAGCTGCCATCTACAGTCATAGTACAGTATATAGTATACCTAGCATCCATATTATCAGAGGCACCACATAAAACAGAATTAGAGCAATCCAACTAATTCCTTTACTAAAATTTATAATATCCGCACTAATATAAATATATAATATATAATTATTAATATATAATAAATATATAATATATAATATATATAATATATAATTGCTAAAGGCACATGATTCTAAAACATTTAAAAGGCTATTGAAATCGTCAGACATCACTCAAATTCTAAATAGTTTCGAAGAAAATGATATCACAGTCGGGTTTAGGGAATATACCTATATTCCAAGAACGAATTAATCATCACATTCATTTAGAAATCTTCTAAAAACGGCCATTAGAGTTTGCAGCTACATCTACATCATGGAAAAGTCACGAAGAAACCTAAATATCATATTTACTTTCACCTCTGTTATTTCGTTTCGTATCTATTTTCAACTGTTATCTACATCGAATCGTATTTGTTATGTTTATCTGCGTTCTAAAAGAATTATATCAGAATCAAACATGTGCAAACATGTATGTATGGAACCAACCTCAGTGAACAACTCATGAAGCAAACTTGTATTTAATCATTTTACCTGTATCCTTGAGTATCACGCTTGTGGCTTATCCACAAAAACTACCATGTGCGGTATATGAATTTTCGTGCATAGCGCATTCGAATTACTGCGGGTGGAGGTATATTACGGATGCTAGAATTTGAGAAAGGTGGCTAGGTAGAAACTATTCTTAGGCATGCCGTAGTATATAGATTTATCTTATAATTCACTATTGTGTGTGTTATGTTATTGTTTTATTTCCTGAGGTAATGCACGAAAATTCAAAAAAAATCAACTATGGCGAAACACTCAATCTTATTGGTAATTGATTTGTTGCAAGGTGTTACTTTGCTTTTTCATATAAACGAACCTCAAGCTAATCGTTAGATGTGGCTTAATTTGCCAACCTTCTCATCATCATTTATATGATGCACACTTATATATTTTATATAATGTGTCAATAAATTATTATTAATTATTATTATGTTATATTACAAAATCAATACCTGTTGCAACTATACGTTGCAACTGTATGAAACGTACAATCAAACAGCTAGACATTAATGATCCAGCATATACTAATTAGTTGTTTACGACACTCGACAGACATTGTAGACATAATTGGAATGGTTAGAAACGTATATATACTCCCGGTCTAGAAGGGGAGTTATCTTACTTGCTACATATCTACTAGCTGGACAAAGTCCCAGCTTTTGTTCCTGAGGTCGGCAGTCCTTAACCGTCCCTGCGGCTGAGCCCTAGAGGCTATTTGTGGAGCGGTGTCAACGTCGCAGAGGAGAAGAATCCCCGAAGTCGCCAGAGTGGCAGAGTGGCCTGGTGCCCCCCATATTCGAGCAGACATAACCGTTATCCACCCCTGTTACCCTTTAATAAAGATTTATGGCAAGTCTGATCGCTGAGCCTATTATAGGCTTTTTATGAATTTATAATATCCGCACTAATATAAATATATAATATATTATGTCATATTACAAAATCTATAATTATTATATTACTATAACAATATCCACCGACGAAATCCAAAACTTAAACCTCAACTCCCAAATAATGAACTTCACTCAAAGTACCGTACCCAGCAAAATAAGCTTCCGTTCAAATAGTACAACTTTGATCATCAAACGTTTATTGAATTCCAAACAAATCATAAAGTAGAGTACACAAAAACAACATACAATCGTCACATTTGTTTAAAGTATACAGTACACTCAAAGCCTGCCATCAACTCTTTTCTATTTCACACATAAACAACTTTCACCCAACAAACAATATGCAAATCAGTTAATCGACAGGCTGCTAATGATAGTTGAGTAAATCAATAAACGCATGGAAATCAAGGGAAAAATACACAGTGGGACGAATCCGGTTATCGATTGGTTTTGCAACTTTCGATCAACAAAAATCAATAACCGCCTCGTGCTCGTAATATAACCGAGCGTCCAAAACAAATCAAACAATCGATCTGATTTATACAAAGTGGCATGGGCAGGTCCGCGGGAAGCAACTTCGACTAGCTACAGTATCCTTTCAAGTTAAGCCTAAGCCTAAGCCTTAGTCTTGCATGACTTCAAAGTCCCCCTCCGAACCTCTCCAATAAAGTCTCGCTACTAGAGCAAGCCTTAATTTGCACAACAACTACAAACACTAGACACGAAACAAGCTAGAAATATACAGTAGCGAAAAGAGACAGAGAGAGTATACCATAAAACCACGATATCAAAAAGTATGTCACAGATTCCACAACAAAAATGTGTACTGTTAAAATAATAATAAAGTCGCCCATAAAAGTAGTAAGGAAATTTAAAGTTTAGTTGGCTTAGACCCTTAGACGGCACGCAATAACTCTAGAGGCAATTAAAATATCCTTTAGTTAGACAAGCCTTCGGAGGTGAGCTACTATTACACTGATAACGGATCACTACAGACTACAAATCAATCAATATCATTAAAAAATCAATAATCAATCCAAATCAAAAAACAAACTGTATATTGCCACAGGACAAAGGTTAGCTGAGCTTCTTGTGCAGGGGGGTAAACTGGGAACATATCATGATAAACTTTGGTATACGGATACAAATCAATGCACAATTCGGATTATCAAAATAATCAATGATCACGTAATATACTGTGAGAACATTTTCGGTAGTCAAAGCAAAAGGCAAAACCAAGAAAATCGATTATGACATAAAATATTGGAAAGAGAGAAAGAGAGTAATAGCCGGTAAGTCTGCTACTATAAAACTACTACAAGGCAACAAATTACACGAACGAATACATAAAAATGCAAAGCACAAAAAAAATCAATAAATCAATAACACCAAGGGATCAAGGGAAAACGAGAAACCGAGAAAACTCATTGTTGGCTAGTTAAGAGTACAGGAAGACACGTACTTGCGATTATCAAGACATAGAGTACTGTAATACAATACAAAAACAATAAGAAATGTGTGACCATACTCATGTGCCCATTCACATATTGCCTTGCAATGATCATACATGTGCAGGCACATAAACAGGGTCACCATCTATACAAACCAATCTCTAGTACATATGCACATATACATATGTGCACATGAGTGTGTGGGTATATGTATGAGAATACACATCGTGTGTGAGCAATTAGTCGTTCTAGCGTAAGTGATACGGGGGGAATGGCAACACAGTGTAGTATGTACGCACGCATGGCAAACTGAGGCCAATAAACAAAAATACAAAAAAAAATCGTAGAGAAAAACATAACACAACATGAAAATAATCACAATCACCCAAATTCTCAGGTATACTATAAATTTCCCAATTCGGAACTTCCCAGGGAGATATTCCCCAACAAAACAATTATTCCCAATAAGGAATATTACAGTAACATGAGAATTCAGGCAGAAAAACGGGGCCGGGGACAATTGGTTGCAATACCTGAAGATCTGGACCTGATCTGGACCTGACTTGGACCTGATCTAGACCTGGTTTGGCACTGGCACAGAACTTCACAATCACACATACGTGCTTCTAAACCCGGTACCATACCGCTTTAAAAAGCACAGATCCCTAATCCTTCCCAAATAATGCAGCCAACGCAAGAAAAAAAACAGGGGACGATTTCAAGTTTACTCGTCATGATCAAAGAACTGAGAGAGCCGAATACTGCACCAGTTGCTAAATAAATAAGCACAAGAGAAACACGGGTCTGGGTTACGACCAAAAGGAACAAGAAGCCAAACGCACAGGTCCTAACCAAGTTATTCTAGAATACTAATTTAAGACATTCACAAACGCAACTACCCAATCTACTTGACGGCAAAACATGTTTGCATTTTCGGATACACACAATAAGTTATGTAATATTATCTACACTAAATAATATATATCCCTGTGCATCCCACTTCCTGTAACCTCATTAGTCTAGTGGCGTTCTAATTTATAAAAAAAAAACATCAAAAACTCAAAAATTTAGAAACCTCCGCCACTAAACCACATTTTTTTTGGATTTTCACATTTTTCTCACAAAAATCGAGTATAAAAACTTTAAAAAATACACAAAATTGCATCATCATCACATACGAATCTATCATTAAAGTAAAGTCACGTATCGACAGCAAGTGCACAAATCACGTCGTTTTATGAGAGCGAAGGGCTTGGGGAACCACGCGGCAAATGTTCATATTTTACCTGATTTCACATTTTAAACAAAAAAAGTAATAAAAAAAATAAAAAATAGCAAAGTGGGGAAATCAATATCCATAACCACATAACCAGAAAGCAAAATACATACACTTGGATTAAAATTAACATTAAAACTCAAAACAAAATAAAATAAAATAAAAAAGTAAAGGGCACACGCAATTTGGGTTACGAGGACTTCGACAATACATTACCGATTTCAGCATCAGAATAGACTTACGGGGGCAGATAACGAAAACAAAAAAGAAGGAAATTAATCTAATTTCGACTAAAAATAACTGGTATGTTAAACCAGGTATGGCTTCACAGTTTCACTCATTTTCGCTTCATACACCGCATGACGCACTGGACTTCTCAAATTTAAATTTAAACTAAATCTGAACCTCGTGGCACACAAACTATTTCCTAGGAATGCTGGAATAAAATGAAACTGTGACGTCACACTGAAAACCATCAATAAAATCAAGGAATCAATAATTGCCCGGAATCGCAGAAAGTGTGTACTGTGACAAGTTTCATAAAGAAAAACCACCTTGCTTGAGTTGAGAGATAACGCGGCTAGGAGAGGGGGTATAGATCGACGAGGGGGCGTGGCATGAGCAGAAGCTTACTGTACATGTGCATGTACGTAACTACAGTACAGCACACAATCACAAGTGAACTACAGTAGGCTCCCACCCCATACTTGCCGGCTACACTAAACGATGCAGAAAGAGTCTAGCAATTAGCATACTGCAAAAAGAAAGAGAGGCATTCTTATTCTTGAATATCAAAGGCTTTGAAGTTAAAGCGGTATAAACACGTGGTATGCTAATTTCTTTGGCGGGAGCACTGAGGCACCAGTGTCCAGTACAAATTCAAACCCGCGTGCCGTACCGCTTTAATAAAACTAAGAAACAACGTTTCCATTCAATAACGCCCCTCCTTCACGTCTCGTCAGATCAGAGTCAGAAACTATCAATACATAATCTCATCAAATACCAATATTCAAAAAAGGGGACAGCTTTGGCACTAGAAGAGTAGAAATGTATAAACTCAGAGTAGAGCACATTCACAAACATAATCGATAAATGCAAAACAACAGCAAAAAAAATCAATAAAATGTGTATACTCGAATTCTGAGTGTGGTGTAAGCTCAATCGTTTGGTTTACGGTAAGACGAGCAGGCTCAAAAGGAAAATTATATTTAAAGGGAAAAGATCGCTCTCTATTTCATAATACTACAGCGATTATTAAACTGTACTTAAAATTATTCAATTGGATTGTTAGTGCATGTCTTAAAGCCAAATACCGGCCGTTTTCTGAAATGCATCGTGGACAACGGAATTCTTACGTATTTATGCTAACATGCTCGAATTTAGCTCGATTTTTTATTCTAATTTTTGTTCATTTGCATAAGCTGCATAAGAATGCTGGTCTACTCGATGTGTTTCAAAAACCGGCCGGTACTTCGCTTTAATACACTAAAAATGGGGGTAAAACTAAAAAGTAACAAAAAAAAATGAGAAAAACTAACTGGGTTCAGTATCAAATGGTGGCTGGCGACTAGCAACATTGGATAAATGATAATAATAATGATAAACAAAACAATGAACACGTATATTATCGGAAACATTTTAAAAAAAATATTCAATCCCGCGCTCCCCCTGAGAGTGCTGTAGTGAATTGAGAAATTGATAGGGTACGGTACGTACAAAAGTACAAACTACAATTTTCTTCCTACTAGCGGATAATTTGAATTTTTCAACATTGATTTGAAGCCTAAAATCGGAAGCGACAAGTCTAGTAAGCAGGAGCACAGTGAGTGACAAACAAACAAACAAACATACATACAAAAAATCAATAATAATAATAAATCACAATCAAATGGATAGATATATACGGTAACTAGACACGGTTAAGGCATTTTTTGAATATGAGGAGTCCTCGTTTCATTTCGACAAGTGAATTCATAGCAATTGAATTGTTGTGTTTATAATTAGACAATTAGAATGGGGATGGGGTAATTATCTTTAACGGGGTAATTATCTTTAACGGGGTAATTATCTTTAACCCAAAACAAATACTACTTTACCCCTTGCTCTAGCAATTGGAAACCAACCAGGGCGTAAATGAAGCGCGTGAAGGACAGCCTACTACAGTCACACAGTGAAACAATTCAAATTTTCTAGACTCTGAAGTGGACAGCCTGATTGTGAGTTAATCCGTATGTGCAATTTTACGCACCGATTTACGCCCCGGCAACAACTACAAAATACAAGCTACAGTAATAAATGAGGGGGTGTACTTGAGTTTTAATATGCAGAGACAAGGCAGCCCGTGTAGAACGTAGAGAATGAAAAGACTTTTGACTTGAAACTAGAGTGTGTAAATTGCCCGAATCGACGAGACGAGAGAGTGAGACAGATTGAGAGAGATATATATTCGGCGGTTTTTGTGAAGAGAAATAGAGACACATACAAAGAGAGAGAGTTACAGGGAGACAGGGCGATTAAGCACTAATAATTAAAAGATATGATATGATGAATAGGGGAGCAAGACCGTGCTGCGCAATATGAATAGCACAAGACTTAGGCCTAGGCCTAGGCCTAAACCTAAGCCTAAGCCTAAGCCTACAGTACCCGATGTGATCGCTCATACTCCACACGAACGATCAGCTCCTGCTATTCAACACATCTACCCAACTATACTTGTAAATGGAAAGGAAAATGTTAATTAAGGGGGTTCACTGTAAGCAAAATATGTTACTTTGCTCTTAACTACAAAAAAGTAAATATAAAAAAAAATTCAAAAAATAAAATCACAAGGCACCAGTTACTCCAGATTATGATCGTTGTAGATTCAGTGAGACAAAAACAACACAATGGTTAATTGGGACACCAATAAGATAAGAAGAGTAGGCAGTTAATATAAACAATAATCAACGACAACTAATATACTAAGTAGGAAAAACGAAACTCTGGGCACCTAAACTGATTGCAACAACCAAAAAAAAACAGTGATGGCAAAGTACCGTAGCCTTCAAGTGAGCTACAAGAGCCACCAAAAAGCGCTGGAAGTAAGAAGATTCAAATAAGGAAACCTGAATTCAGTCCAGGGTTTCTGTTCGACGAATTCCATATCCATTCGTTAACGCACTCCATAGCGTCCACAAATGTGGGTGCAAAGTGCAAATCCAGCACACAAACATACAGTAAGACACACACAACAAAGGGGCAGGGTTAACTACGGGGTAAACTGTAAATATCACGAGAAACCGCTAAATTACACAACAGACGTCCCTACCAAAGAATTCCTCTTCTATAAAAGCTCAAGTTCAAGGTTGGCAAGAACGTAGGCAGATCAACGAAAAAAAAGGGATACTATACCAGACTGGGTTCCTGGTTCGCATGGTTGTCGTAGTCAGGTTCTCTACTGAATATTGAGCTTGCTGAATCCAAGTCCATCAAAACCTGACAGTCCTCCTGCCCCAAATGGATCGTAGTATCGCATCGGTGGTGCCGGACTCGGGCTCGACGGTCCTCCAGAAGCAGGGGAAGCGCTCTCGAGAGACGGAGGAGAGGCGGAGCCGCCTGAAATAGTCACTATGACAATACAGAAAGTTGCACCGGGGTCAGGATAGGTATTATCCGTGCCACATCCACAAACATCATTGCTCGATAGCTTCACACATAAATTCAATTCAGGGGTACACACCTCTTTGACCACCTCCGGAAGCAATTCCAAATTAATATAGTTCACCGAAACATGGTGTTTTGTTAAAAAGGTACTAAGCTAAAGAAACCATCTCCAACCACCTCCATTTACGCACTGAATTTTTACCCTGATTTATCTTGTGTCTTGTGGTTGTTTCAATTTTCAGTCAATTAGTCAATAAACTTAAACATACACATAACTTTGATGACGGAAAAAAATAGGTAAACAACATCAACAACTTACCAGACGCCCTTGACATAGCCGTCGAGAATGGTCCTCCGCCAATGGCTCCTGCCAGGGATCCGATGACCGACGATCCCGAGAGGTTGCTTCCGAACCCGATTCCCTGTTGCTGCTGTTGACTGTTTCCCCTTCCGCACTGGCAACGGCAGGTGCACTCGCCCTGGCCAATCATTGGCCGCGAACTGGTCTGCGTGGACGCCGAGACCAGTACCTATAAGATACGAAGGTTATCTCGTAGAACAACAATTTCACCCCTATTTGCATACTTTCTTTGTGGAAACGAACGTAATCGCCATGCTACCTCATAAACAGAAAAGATTCGCAGGAGCCCAGTACAGTGGAAGGCGAACTAGCTAACAACAAGGGGAATTTACCAACTAAAGGTATGAAAATCAGATCAGCCGACCGACCTAATCCTGCATTTTTTCATATAAAAGAAACGAGCCTTTTGTGAACCATGTGTCGGAGTCGAACCCATAAAAGTGTTGTTAGGTGTCGGAGCAGGACTGTGACGCCACGCCGAGTTGGTGCTGGAGAGAAGAGGACTCCAAGCCTCTGCAGGTCTGAAATTAGGAAACCTGTAAACAAGCAATTCAGCTACAACTGAGAAAAGGCAAACATTTCGGCGCAGATAACTGATAACATCTAACATCAAAGCCCCAAGGATAATAAGTCTATGTTACCTTAACAGTTCGAAATACTACCTAAGTCAACAACAATAACAATATCCTAGTCACAAATCCCTTGCTCAATTTACGTTGATGAAACACAATGTATCAATGATACATTATTTAAGTTCGCTTCGACCCAGTCCAGTAATGTGCGTAAACAACCCCCAAAAGTATTACTGATACTGATTACATTATTGCTTATTCATCTACTAGCTTGTTCTAATATTTATTATGAATGAAGATTTATAATTTATAAGTAACTTATAACCAACGCCTACCCCGTGAGTGGAGATACGAGAGACATCTGCGAGTCCCAGAGTGACTGGGGTCTTCCGCCCACTCCCACAGGGGCAGGAGGAGCTCCCCGGGAACCAGTTCCAGATGAAAGCGCGGAGGCCAGAGGCTGATGAGAAAGAGAGCTGAAAATAATAATACTTTCAAAATAATAAAACTATCCAAAAATGTGAAAACACCACCACAGACATCATGTTTCTCGTCTAATCGACTTGTTCATCCTTTTGATTTTATCCCAATGCAGCTCATATGACAAGTTGCATGCCCTATATTTCCAGTGACCGTTTCGGGCAACTAAAGACTGAATTATTGATTGGTAATGATAAATCAATAAACTATAAACGGCTGACCGCATAACACCGCGTGGTGCTCCCGCCTGGAAGTTTTGTTGAAGTGATGCTGGGGGACGGAAGGCGTCCGAATCGGGGAATGTCTGAAATAGATGATTAATGATATATATGATTCCACACAATTCAACGAGACTCGCATTTTAAAAGGTTAAACGAAATTCGTACCTTTCGCAGCCAATCTTATATACTGATAAATCTACCAACTACCAACTCTGCATTACATGACGAAAACGGCGAAATACATTATGAAAACGGTGAACGTGGTATGCACCAACGGCTGTCAAAGGAAATAACTGATAATACATACCTGCTTGATCCAACTCGAATACTCAAAGTGGGGCAGGTTACGACGAACGGACACATAGGTTCTGTTGGGGAAAAGGGCAAAGATCCACGGGTGGCTCTGGATCAGGCTCAGAAACTCACTGCGGCCTGGAAGGAAAGCATACATTATAAATTATAATTGAAAAAGAATTACGAGGTGTTGCGGTTCAGCCAGAGTATATAGTTCTTTTCGCCTTTTCACAGTGGGAAAGCCAAACAGGGAATTTAGGTAGAAGGTGAAAGCTCTCAGATTTAACAATTCAGCCAAGTGGCCAAGTCACGAAACCACTACAATTACAGTTCCGGGCTTCTCATTCCCACAGACTTCTCATTCCGGCCTCTTCTCTTAAAGCGAATTAGCGGTCGGTCTCAACAAAAAAATACGAAAAGAGGAGGTGTAAACAACCGTGCGTTTACCGCTGTTTTCAAAAAGTGCATTTTTGAATTTTTACTAGCCAAATTCAAAATATTTTGTCAACATTTCCTCACTTGGATGCTTCGGAGTGTGTGATCATTTGAAAAGGTCATCCCTCGATTTTTTCGGCGCCGTGCTAGTATTAAAATCGGCAAATCGCCGGAAGCGAATTTTCCCATACAAAATCGCAAAAAATGGTTGTTTGAGAACATTTTTATGCAATACGCACTTATTTGTTTGTGTTTTTATGTTTATTTTCGTTTATAACTTTTTTCAAACTATTTTTGGTGGAAAAACCCCAAACGGGGTGGTATTTCGCTTTAAGCTAGCGTAGTATAAGTATACATACCACTGACTTGAGACTGACTGACTGAGAGTGAAAACCAAGAAACCACTATCAACATTATCGATTACAGCGACAGCCCACCTTCCCCAATACACGCTCTAACATCGGCCGGCATCTCTGGTGAACAATAAAAGTCGTAGAGTGACTGAATGGCTGTGGCACCGCCACGGCGTAGAAGACGCGACGTGAGAAGGCACACGCAATTGTAGATCCATGGGGGCTGAATAATAACAGCAATTAAATTATTATTAAAAATATTATTCAGACTATGCAAAACGGTATAGTTTGATAATGTTCCTCTCCAAAAACAAAACTCCGAAATGGCTAAAATCATTTCCTGTTGTAAATCACCCACATTAACGTACTCATTGAAACACGCCGTTTTCTTTACACAAAATGGTTTTTCGGTAAAAACCAAGCACACAGTAAATGAAAAAAACGTCGAGCACCTGTCACCAGGGACTTATGCGCATTCAACACCGTATCGTATATATATACACATGTTGAGTAAGGTACTAATTTCTGAACTGTAATAATCACCTGCAGCGCAATGGTGTCATCCGAGTTCAACTTGAACAAGTGTGTACGTCGTTCGACAAACTGACGACGTTTGAGCGAACTTGAGCCCACGTAACGGAAGAGTTCCTCGTCACCGCATGACGACATTTGTGAGTGCATGCTGAAATTGTTTCATATATAACTATATAAAGAATTAGTAACTTATGAAATTCAAATTTGGGGAGAAGTAGGAACAAACTAGTCAGGTCACCTACACATAGCATAGCAAATATAGTATATTCACGGTAGAGTTTCTGATTGAAACTCCTAAAGTTTAGGTCCCCTTCAGAGAAGGTATGATACGAATAAACTTATCGACATGAAATGAATGACTAATCCATGTGTTACGTTACGAGATGTTTCTAAATATTTCGAAGAATGCACAGTTCCTTGTAACGTTCCGAGATAATTAGTTTATAAATATAATAATATATAATATAATAAAAACAAATACCTGCTCAGCTGTATCTGTGGCAGTGAGTGTCTCTGGAAGATGGCCAACAGTGCGGGAATAGCTCTCGCCTCTTCAGCAGCACTGAAAATACAAATACATACATTCAGAAAAAAATTCCTTTTCCTTTGTCTGACTGAAAAACCTCACCCACTCCACCCAATATACAAACAAAACATATAAAAAACTAGATAAATGTTATTATGAAATGTACGTAAAACATATAAGATACTCTTCAAAAAGCAGTCAATTACGAATTACCTATTTGTGCAATTGGGTAGAAGCGTAGAAGATAGAAAATTGCAAGTACCACTCATAAACACGTCAAAAACGTCACTTCCGGATCCGGAGTACGCTCGCGGCTCGGAAATAAAGAGAGACCGCATAACTAAAGAAACTTTAAAAGAAAAGCTCACCCGTAAGAATCCTTGCTGTTTGGAGGCACTGGCATCAGCTTTTCGAGGTTTACTTCGGCCGCATTAGCGAAAACGTTGTCGGATTCCTGTAACAAGAAAAACTTACCTCTAAACAACAAAACCTATTAATATACCTTACCTCTAAGGTATCTAACTAAACTAAGGTAAGGTATTAATAATTAATACGCAATTTCAGCTTGCTAAAATCCTAAAATGTCAACTAGAAGCTATACCACTGCTATCAACACATACAGTATGTTGATGATCACAGCTTCTCAAACTAAAGCTTCCGCTCATATAAAAACCTGTTTATTTTTAATTTTTAGTATTTTTAGATTTATTATTGAAAATGTAATAACGAACCTGTCCATAAAGTGGTGACACCAGTGTGGCAATGTATTCCTGGCTCTCGGACAGTGAAGCTTGGAAAGAGAGAGTGAAGCCGACACGAAGCACAGAAGTCAAGTCGGTGAGTTGCTGGAAGAAGGGAAAGGTAACGTACCGAACAATAACATCACTGGTAACTTTGCAACGTATTAATCCAGTGTGGCAAGATGTAAACGAAAACGTAGGAATCTCACCATGCTGTTTTTTTCAAGAACAAAACAGCGTGGCATGATACTTCATCTCTCTAATTCTACACAATTACAACAGCACATCAGTATATTCATTAGACGTGAGTCGGGCGAAAATGTAAACAAAAGTCATTGAATCAGCTGAATTGATCTCTTTTTGCATATTAGGAGAACCAAACACCCCTTTTTAGTTACGGAGAGTAACTCTCTCTCTCTCTCTCTCTACCGTATAGAGATATCATTTCATTGTCCTCGAAATTAATTCAGACGAATAAACGATACTGCAGACAGGGACAGTAAGGGTGAAAGGGATACAAATACAAACTAGTACTACTCCTTCCTTGTCAGCAGCAACTCTCATCCTTCGTGAAAAGTTCAAAATTTCAAAACAAGAAATATATTTAAAAAAAAATACGAACCTGATCACAAAAGTCCTTAATCTGGAACGAAATGACCATCTTGTCCTTGCAAGTAATCAGGCCGGCTTTGGAGGAGAGCCAAGTCAATTGGCCATATCTGAAAAAAATTTTTTTAGGAAATCATAAAAATGTGAATAAACGATTCGATACCAAACGAAAATTCTTTCAACCCTTCAAACCTCACAGTAAATTCAACTGCAAAGCAAACAAATACGGTCCCATTCCACAAAAAAATACCAAAATTGATCACCTTGACTTGACACTTGACACCTAATCATGGCGAAATTTTAAAGCGAAATACCGGCCGGCTTTTGAAACGTAAAGTGGATAACTGAATTCCTACGTGTTTATGCTAATTTACTCGAATTTAGCCTATTTATCTCGATTTTGTATTCTAATTTATGTTCATTTGCATAAGCTGCATAAGAAAGCTGGTGAACTCGATGCGTTTCAAAAACCGGCCGGTATTTCGCTTTAAACTACATAACATGTCCTTACCCCTTAATAGTCTCTGGTGGTTTCGGGGTCAGATCAAGCGGGAGACTGGGCTGTGAGTGAGCAGAGGGCGGAAAGGAACCGGGAGCATTGTTGTGGAGTCCCAATCCAGACAGATTTCCAACTGAAAAAAGTTTATATAGTTACATCCATCTTCCGCACAAAACTCGAACTGAGCTCTATAAATATGTGCGGGCCTGCACTGTGGTCCACAAGTATCCCAAAAAAAATCGATGAGTGATTGTGATACAGTGATACTGTCAATACTACCGTATTTCTGCGCGGAACCTGCATATAAAATTTCCAAAATACGGTAAATTTTCAGCATACTTGTAGACCCCATTACGGAACCTTCTGCTTGTCTTAATAACGTAAATTCTATCCAAGATCCGCGCATAACTTTTACAATTTTCTATCAAAATGCCTGGATATTTTTCTTTTAAATAACAATATCTCACCACTTTGTGGTGCAAATGGCGAGTGGGATGCCGGGGAAGGCAGTAATGGGTTCATAGGTCCGGCTTGTGTGGGACCCCAAATCGGCGGAGCTCCCGCTCCTCCCAATGCAGCAGGGAAATGATGTCCGACGCCCATAAGCGGGGGCGGTGGGGGCGCAAACAGACCACCCATCTCGTATGCCGACATCCTCATCTGAAAGGAAGAATAAATAAAAGATGTGAATAAAAAATAATAATAAAAATTCAGTGCTCCGACATAACCGCATAACCTCTACACGTCTACGTGCAAGCGACTATATTAATACAATAAATAAACAGAGACATTTAAACTTTGGCGTGTTACTGTTTTTGCTCGTATTTAGTATTAGTAGAACCTCAACGGAAAAAAACATCAATAGCATCTCGCAGCTAGCTATTAGGTTCCATGTTCCCCGATCAGAGCAAAATGCTCGTTCAAAACACACACAACATATAGCCTTCTGCACGGATTAACCAAACAAACTCTTCATATAGTTTTCGCTTTTCACTTTCACCCCTCCCACTTTAAACAGGCCAATGAAATTCCTCTCCCAAAAAAAAAAAAAAAACAGCAATAACGCAGTCACACGTCCCAACCAAAGTCTCTGTCAGACATCAAAAAAGTGTCGTGTGTTGCCCCATGCAAAAAAAACGTTAACACGTTCAAACGCATCCGTAAACCGTACACATATACAGTCATCATTTTATACGCAAACAGCTACCCGGGCTACGCCCGACCCCATATTAGGCAAGGGAGTGATCACACAAGGCATAGCAATAGCATCGATAACCCATCACGTCAGTGAACATACGCTCACCGAGGATCGAAAAAAAAAGAACCCAGCAATCAAACCAGTTCAAAATCAAAATCCATATCCATCAGTAAGGGCGCGCGCAAAAAATCCAGTATGAATTAGCATGCAAACCATGCTAATTTGTACCTTTCCATGCTAATTTTGCTAATTCATACTGTATTTTTTGTTTTCTCCAAGCATTAGAACGTTTCCAAAATGTCCATCCCGAACGATGAATTTGCCTGTTTTCCTTTCGGAAAATCAATCCCGAACGCGCCCTAACAGAGAACCACAACCATAATTCGTTTTCGTTCTTCTAATTAAAACAAGCATACAAACATAAAACACCCACCTAGTTTCCTCTATCCTTGTTTCGCAACACAAAACGGGGTTAGCAAATTCCAAGGCGTACTTCAAGGGAGTAGTCAAACTAGAGTTTCCTTCCCTCTTGAGAGTCTTGAGACGGATATTATTACTATTCTGATTCTTCTGTATCTTCCTTTTGTCGTCGTCTACAACTCGGTTCCCATAGAAACTTTTCGCGGCCGCTTTTGCCCGCCCGGTGGAGGAGAGCGCGCGCTGAAGAAGAAAAAACAGTAAGTACGTGACTATTCATCTCATTACAACATAAACCGCGACAGTCAAAATAAAAAAATAACAAAGGGCCGCTAGGGCCACCACAATTATAAATAGATCAAATCTCGTATATAAGGGGATGTATACCTTTCACTATAAATTGGGCCAAAGGCCCAAAGGGGCTCTAGACAGTACAAGAAATAGGAGTAGTAGGAAAAAAGAGTAGTTTCAAGTTTCACAAGTAGTTTCGAAAACTACGTACCATAAATTATTAACAACGCAACTGTTTTTGGCAGTCTTCAGTGAAACACAGCCGATAAGGCTCCTGTAAAATCGAAAGACACGATAAGACAAGAAGGAGCCGTGTATTTCTCGCCTATAGTAGCATTAATTTCAAAAACAACTTGCGAACGTTGCGAAACAAATATGGCATTATGATTATAGGGAAAATACAGTCTTCACTACGCACAGGTTATCTCCGTGAATCATTAAAAAAGTTAAATATTTTTTTCCAACAACCTCCGGTTTGGACCATTTGGACCACAAATCCACAAAGAAAACTATTCCAGTGGCCGTATGCACGAACACCGGGAATATGCTCCCAGCTCCCAGTGGGAGGTGAGAGAACCAGAGGGAAGAGGGATCACACGAATCAGACACATGCAGAGACAAATTCTCCCAACCGGGGAGCCGGGGAGGCTCCCACTGTTCGTGCATACGGCCACAGTTCAGTTCATTATGCTTTATTCCAGTAAATAAAGTTGCTAGCATAGTTCTTAGTATACATCTTACGTCCTAGCTTCTATTATAACTGACAAACAGATAAACTGACGAGAGATAATTTCAAAACAGTCAAGTCACTCGAGCATGATGACCATAAATAACCGTCAATCAGCAAAAAAAGCAACAAGTAGATATACTCCGCCCATAATAATGCCTCCGACTCTACCTCCACAGATAACAACCCACATACACTACTCTCATTCTCTGTGCTCTCTCAGTGCAATTCACAAACACACAAAACCAGAAACCGAGAGACCAAAAAAACGTGTGTATCTGCAAAAATGCTAATAACAACCTTATAATCAATAAGATACGATACCGACACGAGATACTTCGTTAAATTCGTAATACAAAGGTTACTAGCACACCTACAGATTACATATATTTTACAGATTGAGTTGACCAGCAACAATTAGTTAATACTCTCCAAAAACAGAGCGCAGAGCTATAAAGAGCATCAGCATCCAATATTTATTTATTTATTTATTAAATAACACCGAGGTGTGCATCAAATAATATGATGAAGAGAAAGCAATGTAGATATAACGAAACCAGTTGTACTGTAGTCGATTAGCAATCGGGTAAAAGAAAAATGTGAAGGTGTATTATCATACTCTTGGTCTGCTTTACATAGTTTTGCAAATATTTCCCCAAATCCTTTGTTATATGGGCGACATTGTATTGTTACCTCAAAAAAAATGGGCCACGAGATAAGAACTTCACAATTGGGCTTAGGTAAAAGTAACTATTACAACTGAATCTCAAAAACTAGCACAGTGAATACCCTCCACCCGCAGGCAACCTTATGCGCTACAATAAAATGTCGCAGCGCCGCAAATGGCTTTTGGTGGATAATCCACTTGATTTTGGGAAATTTTGCAAAACTATGACGAAAAAAGAAAGGCACAAATAACAAAGCACAGTGTTAGAATAAAGACCCGCATCGATATATCCCCCATAATGTTTACAAGAAAAGAACCAATCGAACAATGAAATACATAAAGCGATTAAACAAAGATTTGTAGTTAATTCTTCTTCGTAGACAGAATAATAGCTTCTTCTTCTTCGTAGTCGAAATCAAATACCAAGGGTAATATGGGTTCCCTACCAGTTCATTCCATAAACTAAACGAATTATCATTAACGATTCAAAGTAAGGGTATACTCTCGGAAGTTGGATGTTACATCATTTATTTCTAACATCGTAAGTAGATCATTTCTACCATCATTTCTATCCATTGACTTTAAACGCCGACTAAGAGATTTCGAACTTGGTAATTGTAAAAGTTTGTCTGGGAGTTTGTTTAGCCATTTAGCCGTGCGAATAAAGAAACTGTGATAATAAGGATTCAGTTTTGAGAAGGGTACATGCAATTCAAAAGATGAAATACGACCTCTAGTTGGTCTCCAAGCATAGTATTTACTAAACGAGGTGGAGAGTTCTCCCTTGAGTAACTTGAATGCAAATACAAGGTCTTGCTTTATACGTCGTTGTTGCAGAGATAAAAGGTTAAACTTACGTAGCCTTTCGCTATAGCAAGGGATCGGAGATTGTCCAAAACATTTTTGAAAGATAATGCGCGTAATACGGGCTTGAACTTTTTCAACTTTGGTTATGTCTTTCTTTAAGTAAGGGCTCCAAACAACGCTTGCAAATTCAAGGATTGGCCGAACATATGTTTTATATGCTTTCAAGAGTATTAAAGGATTTCTCTGTTTTATGGTTTTGTTAATCGCAAACCAGGCTCCCATTCCTTTAATACACATTTTGCTTATATGATCAACGTATTGCCAATTGTTTTGCACTTGTATGCCAAGATCTCTAATTGTACTAACCGAACCCAATGCAAAGTTTTCACTTCGTAAACATATTTCATGTTATTTTTTCCAAGATATAATACACTGCATTTTTTGATTCGGATAATTCAATTTGCCAATCATTGCAAAAATCTGATAGAGCGTTTAAAGAGATTTGGAGTAATTTATGTGCCTCTGATGCATCTTCTCTTTTGTATTGACAAAACACTTTACAATCATCGGCAAAACACCTTATTGAAATGCTCGGCGAAGTTTTTACTGCCTTTGGGAGGTCGGATATATAGAGTAAAAAGAGTAGTGGCGCTAAAATTGAACCCTGTGGGACCCCAGAGGGCGCTGCGAATTCACTTGAAAAGGTGCTATTATTTATTTTAACAGAAAAGGTTCTCTGAGAAAGAAAATCCTTTATCCATTGAACAAGTTGTTCAGGGAATCCCAATTTCCGTAGTTTGAAAACCAATTTTGGGTGGACTACCTTATCAAAAGCCTTTGCTATATCCAAATAGACTACATCAATCAATTCCCCTTTTTCGTGAGAAGAAAGCCAGTTTTTCTGGCAATCCAACATCTGTAATTCTACAGATTTTCCTCTAATGAACCCATACTGCTCTTCTGGTAAACAGTTTAGTTTCAAAACAAAAACGATTTATTTGATTGAGGACAATCATTTCCATTGTTTTACATATAGCGCTATTTATGGATATTGGCCGAAAATGAACTGGGAGGGTTGGCTTTGAGATCTTTGGCACTGGGGTAACAATAGATTTTCGCCAGTTTGATGGCATTTTACCGGTCTCAAGAGAAAGATTATAAATATAGGAAAGAGGTTCCGCCAGTTCTCTTTTCAAAGATTTTAAGAAATATTGCGGTATTCCATCAGATGTAATAGAAAAGGAATTCTTTAATTTTCCCAAGGCTTTATACACTTCATCCGGATAAATAGTAGGTATTTTATGATTTCTGTACGTAGTAGACTTTGTATGCATATATGGCAACCACCCATTATCATTTGTAAAGACAGATTTAAATTGACTCCCAATTAGCTCAGCTTTTAGCTGATTGTCATAAACAGTATCTTGTGAATTTGGATCAGTAATTACCCCAATATTGCATTTTCCCTTTATACGAGCATTCACATAAGAAAAGAACTTTTTCCCGAATTTATTATCAAAAATTTTCTTTTCCCTGTGAGCGAAAAACTTTTGGAGCGCCTTTTCTAAATTGCAGTTTATGTTTCTCATGATAGCTGAGTTTGCAACCGATGGATTTTGTCTATTGATAAGGAATAAACGACGTTTATGATAAAGCATATTCTTTATATATGCAGGAAATTTTGTTATTTGCAATTCATGATACCTGATTGGGACAAATTCTCCTATTAAATAGCGGATATACTCAGTTAATTTCTGTTCCAAATCATTTACATCAAGATAATATCCAAAGAAGTTTTCCCAATCTATAGATAAAGCTCTCGTGATTGAAGACCAGTCTGCATTTTTGAAATCAAGAATTGGTGTTCTCTTAGATAAAAGACTGGGTGAAAAGTTTACATTGAAAGTTATTGTATTGTGATCAGATGTACCAATGGCGGGCTCTACATTTAGCTCAGTTATAATATGAGGAGAACTGGAAAAAACATGGTCAATTATACGCTGTTCACGTGTTGGTTGATTCACAAAATAGGCCCAACCCATAGATGTGACAAATTCACCGAAACCCTTTTCTTTAGCTGATTTTGGAGCGGGAGAAAAACAATCGTAGTGAATGTTGAAGTCGCCAAGTACTATAGTTTCCAGGCCACAACTGCATAGATTTATGATTTCATCATATAAGCTAGTATCAGCCACTGTTGTGCAGCCCGGCAAGCGATATATAATTACGAAACGTATTTTTGTAAATTTTACTATGTTCTCAAGATCCAAACATAGCACTTCGTAATTTGAATTACTTATGCTTTTTTGCTCTTTGCAAGTAATATTTGGATTTGTGAGAGCACAAATACCACCACCCCTTTTAGATGTACGATCCAGGCGAAATACGTTATAATCCAGCCCATCAAGTATTAAAGAACTACCTATGTCTTTTCTTAGCCAACTCTCTACACATATAAATAAGTCAGGATTCTTTTGTGATAAATGCAACTGAACAGACGAAAGATTCTTTAAGACGCTTCTAATGTTACAATATGATACCAAGAGTGACAATTCATCCCTACTTTGACAATTTAGTTTCCCTGGAGATGAAACTGATTGTTTTGGTTGGAGAACCGGGGGTTTTGCCAGTTTTGAGGGATGGGTGTCTGCATGGCCTCATTTGTGCGATCAGCAAATTGCGGGTCATTTTTCCAAACAAGTTTTGTATCGCGCAGTTGATAAAGTTGGCCACCCAGAGAATTGAGGTAGTCCCTCTGATCGCGCAACCTTTTGAGGTTTTGGCGCTCTTCAAAAGAGATGCTGGGACGAATGTAAAAATTTGCCCATTTTGAATTTCGAAGCTTATGCTTCGTCGCGAGAACCCGTCCAACAGAATTTCTCGTTGGCATCTCGACCTTCCAAAGGAACGAGTTCATTTTAAAAATGCACGCTGGAGACTCTGGAATGTCTAAATGTTTTAGAAGCGTTTTAACCTCATAAGCCACCTGATTGTCTTCAGACACTTTCGCACGCGCAACTGCTTCCGCCTTATCCTGGCTGGATACAGTATTGGGATCAGTGTTTGGTGGGTACCTTGGGGCCTGCGCGTACACATGCTGTGGGATATTAAAGACGAGCGAACGGAGACGCTTCTCCTCTCGCACTGCTTGCTGCATGCACGGCGCCGTGCCATTCAGTACTGTTTTGGTGACCTCCAACATTTTAGCCACCGCAGTCAAAAACTTAGAAGCTTCATTTGCAGTCAAATGAAGTCCCTCCGCGCCAAAACCATTCTGAATGATATCCGTGATATCTTTCTCTTCCATACCAACAACCTCCACTAAAGCTTGCTTCTTAATTGGCCTCGATGGTGACTGTGAGACATTTTCATTACTATCTGCCCGACGTTTATTAGCAGAACGATCTACATCCATTGGAGTCTTTAGACCTTGATCGGCCATTTAAAGGGGTTGTATCAGTAAATTCAGAGAAATGAACTTACTTTGGATGATGTCGCAGAGCACCCTAGACACAACCGCTCGCGCCTGCCGATTCAATTCTAAATGCCAATATTGCAATATTGCAAACCCAGCGTACGTGAAATGGTGAAATACGATGCTGTGCCCACAGGCAAAGTTCCCAGGCGAGGTGTCAAGTCAGTCAAGTGCACATATGCACATCACAAATGATGAGGCGAATGTGAGAGAACATACAACGTAATACTAGTAATAAGCTATATATGGTAGATAACCATGTTGAACGTGAACTGAACCGCTACTAGTATCAGAACAACCTGCACACCTAAAGAAGCTAAACAAAGGGATGTGTTTGACTCGCAGGATGAGGACTCCTGATGGTGGCGTAAAGCCCAAATCGGTCGAATAAAACCACTTTGACTCGTGTGTTTTTGAATCTTACATTGGGAGTCGGAAGAAGCTCTGATTATATCATGTCTTCAAAGATGTTTGGATTGAAAAAACGAATGTAGATCCAATCGGGTCTCGCTAAAACCAAAGTATCCGACTTTGTTTTGTACAGTTAAGGCTTTTATCTTCTTCTTCGTCTTCTATATCGTTTTCCGATTTTGTAATAATATTGGATAGCGTTAGGTAAAGTGCAGTATCGAGAGCGGATATCGATTATTCCAACTTCCAGATAAAAGAGAGCGGATCTCATGATCTCTACACAAAAGAGCCGAGACAATCAGAGTCCTGTCCTGGTTCAGTCATCCAATCCAATATTTCCGAGTGGCCGAGTGTACAAAATACGATAAGACAGAAAAAAGAAAGAAAGTGCCTAGCGTACTCGCAGAGAAATGAGAGAAAGTACATTGTACAAGTACATTCACTCCCAAATAATACAGTCATTTAGACTAACCCAGACTTAACTAAGCAACTTGTTGTCGGTTGTAACATAACATTAGTTTTCACGAAATCCAAAAAAATATATATTGAACTATAGCGCAGTGTTTATTAATATTATTCAACAGAAAAGGAATAATATGGTCGAGCTTTCCAGAAGCAGCTAGTATCATTAAAATGGTAAGGGAACAAAAAACCCCCTTAGCGGGATCAAAGAGCATTTCATGGTCAGGTTATGCCAGAAAAAAGAGTGAAATTGCAAAATTTGCAAAGTCATGGCGAAATTCTACATCGAGAAGCTGTGATAAGGTTATTATTTACATGATCTTATCATTTTGTTGTGAAACTCAAGGAGCAAGGCAAATAAAAGAAAATGCAGAAGAAAATAAACGTAAAAATAATGCTCATACACTCGAACATCCGGCAAACGGGCAAACTAAGGGTAATAGTATGCTTCAAAACTATTGCATTTTGATTGTAATGGAATTATATAAAAGGATAGCCAATAGAGCCAATTGCCCTACTCATGCATGTTGTTATTCGTAATCTTGTCCGAAAAGGGAGGGCCCGGTACTGGCCCTGACTTCGCTTTTTTTTGGCTAGCTAGCAATTAGGGAAAACTGCAAAATTTCACAAACGATGGAATGAACGAGAACGTGTCTACACCGAAATAATCCACGAGTCGCAAAGCCGAAACACGCCACGAACGAACAGTACGGTCGTCGGGAGATCGAGCAAAACGCGAGAGAGAAAGAAGGGAGGCTAAGCAGCCACATCTAACCGAGCGAGATGCGCCTACCCGCCTCTCTCTTTGTGCTCTCCACACGCACGTTTCAGGCACGCTAGCCTGATTTGCCTCTCCATCAGCGAGACACTCTCTCCGCGTCTCCCCACCTCTACACTCTCTATTCACAGAAGTACGTTGCTGGAGATCGATCAATAGCCGACAGAAAAAGACTCAGAGCCCCTACTTCTTCTGCATCCCCCCTCATCAGTTGACATACTCCATCGGTAGCGGGGAGCCCTTCAACCGATCGACAATACACCGGCAGGAGATAGTCGAGAGATGGAGAGCAGAGAGATAACCAGTGGATTGAGAAGAGAGACGACGAAGGCAGAACCGAAAGTGAGAGACACGATACCGAAGAAATGACCACAAAACCACGACTCCACACGAGAAAGACAGCAAGAGATATGTGGAGAGTGTAGTGAACGGAACCATACCAACGTACCGCCCCGCAACGCGCGACGCATAGTTAACCGTTCTTTTCTCGTTGAAAGTCGCGTGATGGAGAGTGAAAAGGGCCGGCCTCTCAATAAGTATGATGCTGCAGCTCCTGTCAATAGCAATCAAGAACCGCGAAGGGATGATCCATACCTCTATATGGAATGTTAAATATGAGACGGAAACACCGGGCGGGCAATTAAAGTGATACAAGATACATCACAAGTTCGAAGCCGAGAGTTTAAATATTTTTTTCAAGAACAGCTGGAAAGCAATAGCATTTACGGGCAATGTTGCAAGTTGCAACTGGGGCATGGGTTGAAACTTGAAAGTTAAATTAAGAAACAGTATCTCGAAATTCTTACATTCTTACATCGCGCTAACAGCCGAAGAATTTACACGTTCATCGATAACAAATCGCACATTTGTCCTTCAAGCAATTTGTACATTCATGTGTCACCTGTTATACGTATGTGATTTGCATTTTTGCCAGTTGTTGTTAATTTATTTCATGTTTTTGTGCATCGGATTGTTCTGAATAAAGTATTTACATATAGCAAACATCGGGATACTGATAAACTAACAATAAAGTCCAGCCTCGAATAAAAAAAGACAAAAAAAACAAAGACAAAAATAATCCAATATGTCAATGCGAACAAAAAAAATTGCCGGAATTTCCTTTTATCGATCCGCACGTTCAGACATTTTGCAAACATTTCTTGCAGTGTACGGTAGCTTGGGTGCCAACTTCAAGTACGGTCAAAATGTGAAAACACAAAAACGACTTCAAACCCATTTCTTTATTAATTAATTTACCAAATACGTAAATTTGTTAGAAGCAACGTGACCATAAAAAAAAAATTGAAAAATCGAATTGTGGAAAAAGAAAAATCGAAACCATTACCTTTTTGAGTACTAGTTTGAAAGATAAAGTATCTGATTGGCAACGTTCTCTAACAACGTTATCGTCTCTGACCCACACGACCCAGGTTCGAATCCCGTACAGTGCTACCATCTTGCGAACATACCATGCCGCCGGGAGCAAAGTAAAGGCGCTCCCCTTGCCTAGCCTTAGGACGGACGTTTCGCTCTGTATCACCGTCTTCTACTGTCCATTTCACTTTAGAGGACACATCGGCTAAGAGACACCGCCTTGGATTGAAGCAAATGAAGATCCCTGACTTCGAGAGCAAACGGGACCTTGGATTCTACATGCTTAAGTCTATGTGTGATTACTGTATGGCTGAATAAAGTGCGTATTCATACATTATGAGTTTTAATTTCTAAAAATCCTGTAACTGAAATGAAACGCACATACTCAGTTGGAGCCCATGTCATAACATAAGAATAAGACATTAGCATAAACTCATATGCGAAAGTACGAGAGGAATGACTGTTGTTGATGATCTTGTAGTTCCTGCCCAACAGTCTTACGTGGCTTATCATATAGGCATTAACATCATAATCATTTTTATTGTTCCAGGCTAGGTACCGTTTCTGAAGCAGCTTTATCCTACACGTGCACCTGTGCAATGGAGGTTTTCATTTTAACCTATAAAGTTGAAAGTCAAGGTACTGTAGCATTAGGTAGGGGCATACTGTAATAAAGCCATACAGTGAAAAGTAAAAGATATTCTACTGTACTTGGTCCGTAGTTGGTATATGTAAGCTCTGACGTCACATGAGCCTTTATCTTAGCCTCACCTCATAGTCAAAATAGCAACAAAAAATTTTCAGGCGCTTGGCGGAGCACTAATAGCGATTCTCGTGATGTTACTTCTACTAGCACTGGCTGCATTTCTCCTGTACAAATTCAGGTAAATGTTCACAGATGTAAAGGCAAGTAAGGTCGGACCCCCACAAACAGCACAGAATTGTAGTCAGCCCTTACGTGTGTAGGCCTAGTGCTAAATTCATTTTAAATGTATAAATCTAGCATAGGCATAGCCGATAACCCTTCCCTAACACTTCACGTCTAAGGAATGAGTACAGTAGCTTTCGAACCGTAGGCTTGGAATTGGCACCGTCGTTTGCGCGTCGAGGACTCTCGGCGAGTGCCGTCCTTCCGCACGGATCGCGCCGGCTCAGCAACGTGCGCGAAAACGACTCGGGGCTCCTGGTTTTCAGTCACTCCGCCCGTCATAGTTTGAATAAGTAAGCATATAATCTAACGCGCATTAACATCTAGGGAAAAGATCATCACCGCAATTATCAAGAAGCAAATGAGCGAAATGTCGCCGGAAGATATGAATAAACTTGCCGCGGCGCAGCTGCAGCAAGTGCAAATTCAGATGGCGGGATCAGTATCAGGAGAGGGAGGTGAGCCGCAAAACTTGTAGTGAACGCAACGGTATATTCGGCCAAGATGCCGCGCACAAAAGAGAGCGGCCGCAGTAGCGTGGTACTTATATTGTGGTGTGCGAGATGTGTGCAAACGTGCATGTGCGTATGCAGTAGCGGGGCGGCACCTACGGGGTGCGCAAGCGGGGTGCCGGCGTGCGTCAACTCGCCAACGGTGTATATTTCAGATAGCCCACCAGAGGCGCACTAGTCGCGTAGCTGCCGCACCCACTTGTGAGCCCGCCGTCCTCGCATTTCGTTAACGCATTGTTTAGGAAATTCCAACAAGATCGTCGGCTCAAATTCGGGCGAAAAGAATAACGTGGCGCCAGGGAATAAGGCCGTTCCCGCAAGTGCCAATTCTGGAAAAACGAACAGCGCACGACAAACCAACTTTTCGGTAACTTAGTATTTCTTTCATGTTACTGTGATGGAGCATATCACTATTGAGCTCCCAAAGAGGCTACTTATTCTTGAACGCCCCAAAGATACAATATGCCAGTTTACAGTATTATATTATCACCCTATAGTTCCCGGACTCATTAGAACAAGGTCGTAGGCGTATTTGGTACATATCAGATAAGGAAGTAAAGGAAGTTTGAACGTTTCCGTCTGTTTACTTAGGTAAATATTGGTAAGACGTTTACTATTACCATAATAATATCTAATTACCTGTTTGCTAATCAACGACAACACGACCAGTTATATACTACTTTCTCTTCATCATTTCATTGTGATGCACACCTGGTGTTATTTAATAAATAAATAAATAAAATAATTTCCAGTTAACAACGGGCCAGACGCAGGAAGTGAGTGCCATTCAGAAAGAAGCCACAGCCACGGATAAAACGAGAGATTCCACCAAAAAGCAATTAAGACGGTCGCCTTCCAAGGAGAAGGTATCTGAAGCGTACATGTTTCCTTTATCTGAAAAGACTCCGCGCCATCGCCGCACACAAAGTTGGGTCCGCCGAAGAAGAGCCATGTGTGGTTCAAGAGAACGCCACTAGGTTCTGTGGCGCTACCGCAGCATCCCCTGTCTAGGAGTGATGCCCCGCTCATGCAGCAGATTTTTGGCGCCAACACGGAATCCCCCCACCTCTACTCTGACATGAGCTGTTTCGCCCATCGCAATTTCTAGAGTCAGACTTAGACAAAGGGCACGCAAGACATAGATTTAAAATTCGTGTGGTTTTTGGAGAAAACCCCTCTAAAGCATGACGTTGAACGTCTTTTGTGTCTTCCATGTGTGCCACATGAAGTTGCTAACCTTATGCTGAGAGAGAGGGACCTAAACCTAAGCGAGGAGGCAGTATGTATTTGTAAGTAACCCTCTAAATTACAGACTCGCACCAACGAAAGTGTGGAACACGATGCAGATCAGGAGATGCCGGTACTTTTTAGTGTTCGAGGCTGCCTTAATTTGAATTACAGAGAGAGAGAAGTGAAGAGATAGCGAGAGTGAGTGAGAGAGAGATTCAGAGAGAGATTTATATGCTTACCCCATTTGCAGGCGGCCGACGCCTGCACTTCCAGAGAAACTGAACTCATGGCGGCTGGTGCTCCCCGAAATCAGCTTCAGGCAAGGGAGCTCGTGGATCAGTTGGTAAGCAGTTATCTTTCTTTATCAATCATCACGGTTTATTCTTCTAATGAGACAGCCGCTGGCGTAATGGTTAGCGCTCCTGCTCACCACGAAATTTGCGCGTTCAAGCTCCGTGCGCGACTGGTTCGCGACTGAGTAGCAGTACACCAGAGTGCGGACCGGGTGCTAAGAAAGGTGCCAAGTTGCCAAGTGAAACATAGAAGTTTGTAAACTTTTGAATTTAGAATTTCGCCAGAATCCAGGAACGGCTGACGGACACTCAAAAGAAAATGCATACGCAACAACTTGTGGTAAGTAGATGATAGTGTGTGTGTGTGTGTGCGTGCGCGCGCGCGTGTGTGTGTGTGCGTGCGTGCGTGCGTGCGTGCGTGCGTGCGTGCGTGTGTGCGTGTGTGTGTGATGCGAGTGTGTAAGTGTATGTGCGTGCGTGCACGCATGCATGTGTGTCTCTGTGACGTTATATTAATTATTTCAGTCGGAGGAGAAGTTTGAAGTCGACGGATCCGAATCCGAAACGCTATCCTCGTCCGAACAGGAATTGGTTGATGTGAGTTGCCTTTCTGGGTTGCCCCGATATCCCGTTATTATATCCGCCCTATCTCATAAAGTATCGCATGTCACTGCGCTATCACCACGCATAAAAACGCCTTCCCTATGTGGAATTGAACTATGTCACCTGGCGTGGGAGACCCGAGCTCTACCACTAAGCCACCCCTCCAAACAACATTCATGATTTCAGCACGGATACTGGCAGAAAGCTTACATGGTGCACGCACGCGGTGATCGTAGTCGAGAGGAGTTGGATAAGGTAGCCGTAGAGATAAAGATAAATAGATAAAGAGTACCGGCTTATATGAACCGAATCCGCAGAAACGGTGCACGGGGGGTTAATTTCTGAAGCAGGGCATGCATACTGGCCGTTAAACTTCCGAGAGGGCAATTTACTCGCGAATCCGATTTATTTTTACCCAGCTACCAACTTTTTTTCACATTTGGTAGGCTGAGCTGAGGGGGTTCCGGGTCGGTGATCGGACCAACGACCGGCGGTGTGAGCGAGGCGCTTGCAAGGTAGTCTGGTCCCCGTCAAGCGCCTTGTCTTTTTGTTTCCGGAACAACTACCCCCTCTTAGTCAAGAGATCTTCTGCATGGGAGCAAGCTCCAGCTCGGGGAGCTTCCAACCATAATGAGCATACTGTCGGTGACTGCGTTTAGACAATACATGGGCGAATGAGAAGTTGAAAGTTGCAACAGAGTAACATAGTTCCTGAAACTTGAAACGATTTCTCGCCTAAAGCATGTGTTTGCTCGACAACCCTAAGCCTAAGCCTAAGCTCTAATCTCCTCGTGGCGATAAGTTCAATGGTAGGCGAGAGACTCGAATAACATGTTGTAGTTGAACAGCTTGCAACTGTATTACAAACTTATTTCCAGTTCGCACATGACGATGGGGCTCCGCTGCATCAACTACGAGAAGAACAAACGATGGCGACGATGACCGTGCAGGACAGCGATATAGACGCGGGAGGAAAGACTTCGCCGGTAAGTCGTTTGCTCGGTACCACAAGTACCTGGTACCGTAGACCCAAGGGACCAGTATGGCCCAAGGAACCAGTACCGCATGACCCAAGGACCTGGTACCGTAAAACCCAGGGACCCGTGCCCTATGGCCCAAGGGTCCACTATGGCCCAAGGATCCAGTACAGTTCCAGTACGACCCGGTACCATATATGTGTATGACCCAAGGGGCTGATACCGTATGACCCCATGACCCGTGGGCTATGTAAGGTTCTACAGCCCTTGTCTGTGACCGGCCTAGCGGACTTACCTGAGCTATAGACGGACAAGTGGGTAAACACGTGAGCCGGTAACCAAAGGTAAGGGTTCGATTCCCGCCAATGCCCATTTATATACCCTTTCCAGAAGGTTCGAACTTCTGCCGCGAAGAGCCTAATGGCGAATCTCGCCTCCGAATTTCAACAAGTGCAAGAAACTTCACCGACCGTAGGCCCATCACGCACCCAGATGTCGAGCGAGGGCAGTCAGAAAAAGTAAACATTTTCTCTTATTCTAGTTTAGTATTTTGGTACGTACATAGTGTAGTGTTCTAGAACACGATGTGGTACTCTACTTCTACCGTACATAGTCCAGTAACCTAAGTACAGTACTCTACCGTACATAACCTAGTACAGTATTATCTATCCATAGTACACTACGATCTATCCAGTAACCTAGTACAGTATTCTACCTAGTACTCTCTACCGTACATGACCTAGTACAATATGATATATTTATAGTACAGTATGATCTATCAAGTAACCTAGTACAGTAATCTACTAGTATTCTACCGTACATAACCTAGTACATTATGATCTATGATCAGCTATAAATCCTGCCGGTGGCGTTTCTTCCCGAGACACAGGATTGAACAAAAGAAAATGCAGAAAGAAAAAAATGAACTATTAATTTTTATTCAGGATAGGAAGACGTTCTCCGGCGGGCAACGACACGCCTACTTCTATAACAACTTCTAACAAAACTGATCTAAGAGTACGTAATTATGTACTGCACTTCGGGCACTAGAGTCTTTGAACTTCATTATACCGTAGTAACTGGAAACAGCTCAGTTAACTAATCGTTAGAAAAGAGACAAATAATATGGTTCTGTCAATACTGAATCAAGTTTTCAAGAAGTATTGCAGAAACAAAAATTAACCCTTTATGAGTATTGGCACCTGAACATCGCACCCGAAAACATAGAAACCCTTCCTATATCTTACAATAAGTTATAGCTGTCTCACCCCGTAGATTCTTTAGATTACCAGAAGCCATATTCACCGCTCAATTCTCCATGAGTAATTCCCTATCTTTTCCCCCGCGTCTCTCACATTAGAATGCTACGTTCTGTCCCTAGGGAACAGAGGGAATCGGAGCGGTGAATATGGCCTGGGAGTTATCTTATCTTATATCTTATATCTCAGGACTCCCGTCATCACTTCCCCGTCTCACAATCAACTCAGAAGTCAAGACACTCTTCAAAGATGGTTCCCAAACATTACGACGAAACCACGGCCCGCTCAGCTAGAAAAGATTTCGACGGCGATCAAGCTGCCAGTGAACATCCAAGGAACTGGCCGATCCATGACAAGCGAAACCACAGTTATTTTATTGTTTAAGCTCTTTCTTGCTAAAGATGCTCGGTTGATCAATACATAAGTGTACCTCAGTACCTACCGCTAGGGCGTTCAAATGTTTGGTGTCTTTTAATCTACCAAGCTATAGCGGCACGACGCGTGTTTTGCATGTAAACGTGTGTCCATTACCCAAAAAGTTGCACATGATAGATCGAAATAAAGTTGGCAAACACATGTTAACAAACCACGTGTCATATCGCTTCTACGCCTGTATGACATGGCGATAGTACCGTGCCCTTTTTTATCCAATATTATAGGCTTCACTCGTTTATAGTAGAACGTGTTCTTTTATAGGAAACTATTACGTACTCGATAAACAGTTCTAGTTCAGAAATTCATTAAGATTCACTTTATGACTATTCTGAGTTCATCATCTATTTGTAATTTTCGGGTTCCATTGTTCATTCATGTGATATGTATCTAGTAGTTAAACCTTGTAGGTTTAAGTAACCATTAACGGGACTTAAAAGTAAAATACTTTCAATGTTATATCCCTACTTGAGGAACTCTGCGATGAAATTGCTTTCAAGCTTACGGCACGTGGTATTGAAACGGTATTATATGCAAATTTCAGTTACAACCCACGTGCACCTTATGTTCCCTAAAATCTGGTTACCACGATCTCAGTTTTAATAAACATATTTTAATATTCCTTTGTGTTGTGGTATGAAAATAATAACTGTTACCTCCAATTTGATAGTTTCCCGCGTATAGCACCAAACATGACAAATGAAACCAACACCTGACGATACGTCATCAATGAAACTAATTGTAAATATAAAAAGTGTTTATACATTATTCGCAATGACAATAATAAAAATCAACAATTTACATCTTCGAGTGATTTCTGAGCAATTCTAGTATATCTATGGAGCAATACAACTTTATACCTTACAAACCTTTGGACTTTCGACCACCCTGTAGAAATTTATTTACGTGTTCATTAAACTATATAACTCGTGCAATAAATGTGTGCGCTATCATACAAACAAACATCAAACATAGTAAACTCACTAAAATACCGCCTCTGTATAAACATAGTAATACATAGAAGACAAATCGTATTATACAAACGTAATCTTCATTGTACTATAACAAACTTATTATGATAAAAACATATCTACACATACTGCAAACTAAATCAAACTGCGAACTGCGACTAGATGACTAAGACAAAAAAAATACAGCACCTACTCATTCAAGAGCAACAAAAATGAAAAATACTTACGCAACGTGCGTACAAAGAATATATAACAACAGAATGTGGATTGAATTAGGACCATTACATATTCCACAGTGAGCCGCACACCCGCTGATGGTGTGCCACAGTCGCGCGAGGAGTGCGCGAACCACAAACTAACTCAAAAATCCGCCTTCGATGCTCTTGGACTGTCACATAGCGGAAGCTGGCTGTGGGTTTCTGTCCACTGAAAATAAAGAGGTTTAGAATTTGACGGAAAACACCGACACCTCTCAAACCTACTAAACCCCTATTCAGGTCCTCCTCCTCATTCTTAATCCACAATTTATAATATTCAACACTACATACCAGGAGAGGTGGACTCTGCCCCAGCCTTTCGAACCAACTAAATAAAAGAAAAACTAAGTAGTTATAAATAAAGAAAACGCACGCTCACCTCTCCCGTGTCCGTGTTGAACTGATAAAATGTCGAGTCACATCCATATGCCTTGGGCGTCAGTTTCACCAGAGAATGCAGAGGGATATCGATATACGGTAGTTCGGTCAGAGAACGATCGTAGAAATAGGCGAGCACACAACGAAGAACTGCCTGATGCGAGACCACCAGCACATTGGCCTGAAAGAGTCACCTTCATTACAAAACTATGTCTACAGCGCGAAAACGTCACACACAATGGCACAATGAGAACTACCGTCGCCCGAGTGTGGCGGCCAACTGGCGAACCCTTCTAGGTATGCCAAGGCGCGCTTGCCCGCTTGCTGCGCACAACAAAAAGTGTGCAACCCGTACCAAAAATGAAATGTCGCTAAAGTCACTTTTTCCTTATCTAACAGACCGTAAAAATGCAAAGAAAGCCACATTCAAGCACATCTCAACTACTCAACTTTGAAAAGATGCGCGAGTCATTCACAACTTTCTTTATCGGTCATAGTCTCATTGTCTCATAGTTCTGTTCGCTGTTCTGTGCACTGTTCTTAGTACATAGTTCGGTCCTACGGTCAACGTTCATATATCAGTCCTCAGCGTTAAGTGTTTAGGTACATCATTATCATTGATTCCTCGTTTAATTACTCAAAGCCCAGGGTGTAACTCCAACCTGTCGTTCCAGCTCCATAATCACGGGTTCGAGTCTGGCTACCACGTCTTCATAACTCTCTCCAGACGGATAACGATAGTGATACTTGTCCTTTATGCGATCTTCCGCCTGGGTCGGGTATCTGCAAATTGAATAGACTTCAAGTGAAAATGATCATCATAGCGATAGCCTGACAATAAGTCATACAAACTTTTTGCCAAGATTTATTCACGTATTGAAATTTGCTGACAATGAGATCACGGACTAGTCCAAATCATAAGACATATGCATACTAATTGTAAGCAGTAAGCACTGTCATAATACCAAAAAATAGGCATTAACACATGCACATTTCGAAAATCTAAATCAGTATCACCTCCGGAGCTACGGGCGACGTTAACGTTTGTGTCCTGTCGAACACAATAATATAAATATTCTTTGAAAGACCTTATTCAAGAACCAACCTCTGTACAATATCCTGATAAGTCAGTCCCTCACATATACCCGCGTCAATTTCATCCAGCGCCTTCCAGTATTCAACGTGAGCGGCGTGCGAAGAAACTTCCTTTGCCGTTTGAGCGGCGCGAACCTAAAGAACACATTGTTTCATATTCAACTCCTAGACCCTACATGAGGGGGCTTACGAATTCCATACTTCACTTTTTTTTGGACTTTTGGTCGAATCTGTATTACAGTATCTCGCGTCGTTGCGTTCTTTCAAAATTTCAAATTCAAACAGCCTAACCAACAAATTAATAAACAATCATTGGGTACACTAAAAAGATACTCTAACCAAAACAGATCGCGCCACTAATAACAAATAATAGTTAATAACGAATGGCGATATGGTGTAAAACATGAAAACCACTAACCGACTTACTCCGCAACTACATCCAGTCGATAACTGGGACCACCAAAAAATACTCAAAATACTTAATTTAGGTAAACAGTCTACCTTCTGACTGCTCCAAATCCGCAAGTCCGGCACTTTCTCTCGCTCAAAGAACCTGAAAATAGACAAGAAATAATTGATCACAAAGTTTCTCTACATGTGCTTTTTCTCGTGTAACAAACCGCTTGTGCGCTTTCTGCTAAAAAAATAATATGCAAAGTGTTCGTAATATAATACTGAATCCAGAACACCGGGATTTCTGAACAAAACATACGGTATGAAAACATCACACCTTCACAGAGACGATAAAACTTAGCGAAACTGTGGACGATCAAGAAAACTCACTCCCGTAGAGCATTTGCATACTTGAGACCGGCGCTAGTTAGTGGTGAATCACCTCCCATACGTCCCATTGCGTTGTAGTCAGATTGGCCATGCTGAAAATAAATGATTAATAATATGAATAAACAGATTCTTCGAGTAACGCAAGCCAAACATCACATCATAAATACAAACGTAGGTTGGCATTCAGTGCAGAGGCAAAACCGATTGCACGCCAAGCTTCCTCGCCGTTTGATAAAAGTAACTAAGCAAGTCGGCAATTGTTGCTATTGCGTGTACATAAAAATAAAAATAGGCAAGAAATCTAAAACTTAAGAGGAAATGAACTACGCAACACCAAAAAAACAAACGAAATAGAAAATCTAAGGAAACAAAAAACTCGCCCTTGTCACGTAAATACACCGAGGTAGTAAGTGGATGTTCATCAAAAAGTAGACGACCCGCGATTGGACATGGCCTCGCACATTGTGCACGAAAAATGAACGGCCGGCATTGATCACCTATACAATAATAGTAAAAATAATTGAGTGAGAAAAATTGAAAATAGGAAAATAGAATGTTTCATCATCGACCTGTATTGGGTAAACCTTGAACACGTCACTAGTTTCGAAGTATAAAACTTGGTTATTTCAACATCGACATTTATTGGGTAGTAAACCTTGAACATGGCACTAGTGCACACGAATCGGTGGTATAAAACAGGGTATCCGTACGTTGAAACATAAGCTCAACTTGAAAAGCGTATACAACCCACGAAACGCCTACCTTGATAAACAAGAATTCCCCCTCCTCTTGTTCACAAAGCTGTTCGTACTGTTTCTTGCTAACAATGTACCATTATCTGCCCTTCCGGCACACAAACCACATGTTATATAGCTTTGAAAAGGCGAAACTCGTACCTTAATAAACGAGAATTCCCCATCGTCTTGCTCACAAAGTGGTTCGTACTGCCTCTTATAGTTCTCAATTCGTCCCTTAAAGTCTTGTGCCGCTTGCTCGGCGGTCATCAGTCCCTTGTAGTCCGGTGAATTCACCTAAACAAGCGTCTTGAAACAATTTAAAGCGAAATACCGGCCGGTTTTTGAAACGCAATTCACCTAAACAAGCCTCCCAAAACAATTTAAAGCAAAATAGCGGCCGGTTTTTGAAGCGCATCGCGGACAACTAACTGAATTCTCACATATTTATGTCATTTTAGCTCGAATGTAGCTCGATTTTTTTCATTCTAATTCATTTGCATAAGCTGCATAGGAATGCTAGTGTAGTCGACGTGTTTCAAAAACCGGCCCGCATTTCGCTTTAATAAGAGTCGACGCAAATGTGTATGTTATCATACAAAAAAAGATGGAGCGAGGAACGTCCAGACAGACTAGAGGCTAGACTAGATAGACAGAAGGACGGAGAATAAAGTCTTGATAAACCCGCAGTCTCAATAGTGAAAAAGCACAGCAATGATACCTTCACGTCCGTGATGTTCGATTCAATAATCTTCATATCGTCACACACACTTTCAATGAAGAAACAACGAAAGCTGAAATGAAAATTTAGGTCTAATAGTTCTTGACGAAGGGCATTTGTATTGTAATGGCGATTACCCAACGAACAAAAACAAACAACAACTACGATGCCAGTTAACACTACCCCTAGAAAGCAAACAACTACGGAAACAAGTTACTGCTCACTGATGTATCGTTTACATTTACCTGCATCGTACAAACTACATGAGCACGAGCACATTCTAAGGAAGTAGGAGTACCGCAATACTTTCATACACATGTTTATGCTGATCATAATAACAATACGACGCGCTGTCATTACAATACCATTCATATACAATACCATTCATATAAAAAGTCAAATAAAGTTATATTAATGAGGCATAACAAGCCCAGAAACAAACACGTCCATAACCACATTATTGAAACAATACCCTTCATATAAGAAGTCAAAGAAAGTTATAATTAATAATGAGGTCTACAGAAAGCGAAATAAGCATAAAGGTCAATAACCAACCCCTGCTCTGCACAAAAGTCCACAATCAACTGTCGTCGTGATCTCGTTGTATTTGTCGCGTCAAAAATGGCCACATTTCCAGCTACGCTCCTCAGATAGCCGGCCATATCTTCCATTGCGCGCCGAGCACTTTCCCTGTAAAACACACGATACAATATGAAAAGTATAATTGTCTGCTTACACCGTCATACTGTTTCAACGCAACCTTAACCGAAGGATGAACCGATGAATCTGTTCTGCGTTCTGCCCAAAGACGACCACAGTTCTGCCCATACAACTTAAAGCGAAATACCCATACCGGTCGTTTTTCGAAACGCATCGTGAACACTGCATTTACCCTACGTGGGATCGAATTGGGCCCGATTTTTTTATTCTAATTGTATACTTACTCGATGTGTTATGTGTTTCGAAAATCAGCCAGCATTTCGCTTTAAAACGACAACTATACATACCTATTCTTCCAAATGTATAGCAGTCCAGTCAACTTTGTGGACCTGGGGATCGGGATCAAAGAATGATACCAATCGAAAGAAGGTTTACTCACGCTCTGATCCTTTGCGCTTCCGCGTTGTCAGGAGAGAAGAAACTCGCATTGGCTCCATGTATCGCGTCCGCAGCGCCAGCTTCCGTTCGTCGGTACTCACCAACGTTGAATACTAAATAACAAACCAACATAACATAAACAAACTATATATATATATAATATATATATATATATATATATATCGAATATATGATCATGTTCGACATAGTATCACTGTCATTAAACATTACCTTTTTTTGTTACAGATGAAAAATTAAACGGGGTTTTAGCAGTACAGGTTTACACATTAAGTAGGCGCCAGAACTTCAATAATAGCGTGGTATTTTTCTACAAACCTACTTACTAATCAAGTCCCATCGATGGTAAACTAGAAACTACAACACACTAATTTTACTAAAAAAAACCTGCCTCTCGTTTGAAGTCCCACCCATTTCAAGTAGCGACACAGCTTCTTGGAGATATAAGTCTTGCCCCTGGCCGGTAGGCCCACCATAACTATCACATTCGGTATACGGACTTGATCTGAAAGATGATACATTCATAGTCAACAAGTCAACAGTTAATATTTAATGGTTAGGACAACTTAGGCTTAGGGCCTTGTTCCTAAGCCTAAGACAGGCCCACCATAACTAGCACATTCGGTATACGGTCAAACGGACTTGATCTGAAAGATGTCTACATTCATATATATATTCCATCTCCATCATGCAGTTAGCAGTTTACTTGCCACAATATCGTGCAGGTACAGTACACGCACATAATGAACAATCTTCACAAAACGCTATTACGTGAGGCTAGAAAGCTGGTAGAGAACCCACCGTAAGTAATACCGGGTAACCAATAGACCACAACAAATGAAAATTAGAAAATAAATAAATCACATCACTTGCGCACCAATTATTTTACCCGAGTATCCGTGCTGCGTCGAGTGCGCAACTTTTCGCTTGGTCGATGTTTCTTCCGATTGGGGTTGCGGTACAACAACTGAAAACACAACCAAAATTATAAGGCGAAGGCGTTTCGAGGCATCTGCTTTTATTTCTTAAAGAAGAAATACCGGCCGGGTTTGGAAACGCATCGTGGACTACTGAATACTTACGTATTTATGCTAATTTGCTCGAATTTAGCTCGATTTTTTTTAATTCTAATTTATGTTCATTTGCATAAGTTGCATAAGAATGATGGTGTACTCGATGTGTTTCAGTTTCAAAACCGGCCGATATTTCGCTGTGAGTAATTTACATTTACAAGCTCCACAACTTGGACTAAATTATTTATACCGTTCGCCCACTAACAATACAATACCCTATTTTTTCGGGCACATTAAAACTTGTAATTTCATAATTGCAAACCCTTACTTGGGTCTTTAGCAGGGCCATCATTGGACGTAGTGTCCAATTCTTCGGTGGTCATTTTCTGAAAGGAAACAACTTACTTGACACAAACCTTAGATAGTGACTACTACTACTAGCTACAAGGATAAACTTGACACAAACCTTAGTCGGCTACAAGCTACAGGAATAACCTCACTGAGAAACCCGAAATGTTCTACTAACACCTAAGTGACCTAAGCCACAGAGTTCGAGCCAAGAACACAGCAAAACTTATGATTTCACGTCGTCAACAGACAAAACTTAAATATATGGTCACATAACATGCAGTTAGTGAAACTTTGAGGAAGCCGAGGAAGCGACAATATAGTGGGGAATAGGCAACGAAAAGAACTTAGATAGAAGATAAAAAACGAGTAAATTCCCTTTATGATTCGCATTCAAGCATATGCGCTTATTAGATACGGTTGCTACTTGCTACTAGCTACTTACTTCATTCAGCTTCAGATCATGCGCATATTAATAACTATTACTGATACCAATAAACAAATGAACATAAAGAATTCCCAGAAATCATAAAACGAAATAGATCTCTGATATGTGAATGTGAGAGGACCTAGATTATGCACACGGACTCTGTTTCTGTTATAATTTAATCCACATTAATTATAAAAAAAATAACGGAAATACGCCGAACTAATTTTCTAACATCATCGAAGAGTTTAAAAGGTAAGGTAACAATAACTTCCACGTGGACTGTGGACCTCAGACATTACAAATCAAAATGTAAAATACGGAAAACAAAGAAAGTTCACAGTTCACACGCTAATAAGTGATGACCGAAAAAGAGACGGTGTTTGTGTAGAGAGACGAGGCGAGACAAATTCTATACCAACACAACACATAACAGAGTCCTTTAAAATTAAAAAAGTGCATAATAAGTAAAATAGAAACCAAACATTCATTGTTCTCATACTAGGTAACATTCGCACATAAAGCTTAATATTAAACTAAAATAACATATACCAGCCGTTCGAAGAGCCCTACGGGCTCTTCTCCGACTGGAGGAATCGGCCTTCGGCCGATTGTTACCCTATTTAAAAAAAAAGAATTTCTTCAAACGTAAAAAAGATGTTCATTTACGTTTATGTGGAAACGTATAATATGGTTCTGGACTTCATGCAAATTTGCTATTGCAATTGCTCTTCTATCTCTTATAAGATCCTCCTCCTATAAGCTAGCATAGCTCAACAGGTAGAGCGTTGGACTGTGAATCGAGAGATTGTGGGCTGCCGTGGGTTCGAATCCCGCCAGCGGCAATGATTTTGTATGCTCTTTCGATCGAAGAATTTTCTTTATGAAGGGATTTCGTTGTGCACATAAAAACAAACCCGTGACAAACTCTTCTCCTTTATATAATAAGATAACTTGTATATAATTTGAAAAGTTACCTCCAAATAGTTCTCTCTCTCCTATACTTCTACACGGCTGGCATCAATCACCTGCAGAGCAATTTCAAAATTGGTCCCTTTGCTACCGTCGCAGAATCTGAAAATCTAACTCTTATACCATTTCACAGAGACCAATAATAAAAAGCAATGCCGCCTATGAAACACAAAAAGAACATAGATGATTAATACGTAGCAGTAGCATTGAAATCCCAACACATCAAAGTGATCAAATAAAGTACACACAAAATAAAGTACGGTTTCAGAAACCAATTCATTTCTCAAAGTACTAACCGATAAAAAGTACATTTTATTTTATTTTTAACAACATAATATAAAAAACAACAACAAAAGTCAACTTCAACAAAACATGTCTATTATTCAAGATAATAATGAAATCCCATCCACTTCCCTAGTTGCGCATAGGCTTTAGTCACGAAAACAATGAATTCCTAGTATCAAATTAAGCGTATTTCCAGAAATAGAACTACATTACATCTCCAAATCTCTGACTGCAAGCAAAATTTAGCAAAGCAATACATAATGCAATTGCAATGCAATAGTTATTTGTTCGTTATTCCGATTGTTTATCGGGTAGCGATCAGATGTACTAATTAACTAATGTGCTGAACTAAACATATTAACACAGGAAAGTGAAAACCCCGACCCGATTTGTTGAGGAACTCGATCGGGGGTTGTGGTTTTTCATGTACGTCTTTATACTTATACTATACTGAAATTCCTCATTATTATAATCTTTCATAATCAGCCGGAACCATATGAAAGAAATACATAAAACGTTGCACCATTTCTCACAAAGAATATAAACCAAACTGACAACTGACATATTACTATTGCATTATAAGTGCAAGTTCAATGCGTTAGTACATCTTGCCGCTACCCCATAAACTTTCGGAAGAAAGAACAAATAACTAGTTCTTAATTCGATCTAGTGCAGAAAATACACTTGAACGAGGAATAACAATAAATCGAATAAACTATCCTGTTCCCGTAACAAAGAAGTCGTCAACAGACTATAACGCCTTTTAACTTTTAGTTACTAACCAAAATACCTACCGGCTACAAGGAATCCCAAAAAATCGGTGTGATTCTGTCAATACTACCGTATTAAACCTGCATTAGTTCCACTTTCATATAATATGGAAAATTAAAAAAATATTCTCTTACTCTTGTAGTTCCATGATACTGCAAATTTTCAGCATACTTGCAAACCCCATTAGGAATAGGAAAACAGGAACTTGGAATTGGAAGAAACCCCCCGAAAAAGGAAAATTGTGCCGGTAAACAAATTAGAAGTGATTAACCTTTAACCTTTAAAAAGACATAGATTGATTGTCACAAGTCACAAGTGCTAAAGAACATGCCCTCAATTTATGGCGCAATCCGCAATATAAAAGGAACAGGAACAGATAACAAATAACAAGCAACGCTAACTAAAATAAACTAAACTGCAACGAGGAGGGTCTTAGGCATAGAGGATAGGGGATAGGGGCTGGGGCAGAGGCAGAGATGAAAATGGAAAACAAGTCAGAGAAAACGCAAATCCTGTGCACAAAGCACATGCAAAAGGATGTCGCATACGTAAACAAGAACCTCTGTCTCTATCGCAATCGCTATATTTCCCTTAAGTAGAAGAAATTGTAATGCTTTGATAGAGAGCAGAGCCAGAGCCCTAGTCAGCGGAGACAACCTAGAGTGGGGGCAACCATCGTTTTAGTTTTTAGCTTTAAAAGGGAGTGAACGGCGAAATCGTTTTTATATTTAATTATATTTAATGATTATCACTTCTCAGAAGATGTTCCAGCTTACAACATTCTAGGGCGCAATATTTGTATTAAAAAAATTTCCTGTGCAGCGGATGCGGATTAGCGGATACACTTACGATAACCAAAGAGACTAACAACTTCAAAGCTACAGATCAGAAACGTAGCATGGAAATGGGACTAATACAAAACACGAAAAGACCAACAAAAATACACGATCGGATAAAAGACCCGCTAACAAAGTAAACAAAGGAAATACGGAGAGTAAAGAAACAAGAAACACTAAAACACGCTGTTAAGCCATAAGCATAAAGTTATGGAACGAAATTATAAAATACAATTATTATAAAAGAAAACATACACTTTGGGTGCGAGATCAAGTTCCGGAAACGGAAACATAAACCCACTATTCCGCATCCGCATCCGAATCAATAGGCTCTTCCTTGACATCTGTACTAGAGCGTTGTTCGGAGCGCTCAGGCGATTCACAATTTTCGGTTGCTGAAATAGAAAGCGCTGACAATCAGCCGGAGTACAAACTGCTGGGTTTATAATTTAGTTGGTTTATAATTTGAACATTGAACATTTATTAGCAATAAAGCACACACCAGTCAGGTGGAAAATGAAACATAACATATAAACAACACACAAACTAAAATGATAATCATTTTAAATAAAATAGTATAGCAAGGGTAAATAAACATTCAACCACAATACAACAAGTAAAATCTGAATTACCATGAGTGAAAAAAAACACCCGACTACGTCCTCTCGATTAGTTATTTAGTTGGTTTATTATTTAGTTACTTAGTTCGTTTATAATTTAGTTATTTAGTTCGTTTATAATTTAGTTATTTAGTTCGTTTATAATTTAGTTATTTTTAGCGTAAGTCAAAAAATAAATCCGTGCGTACGCACCGCGCAGAATTAACACGCTTCGCAGAAAAGTGAAGGGTACTTCGTATTTATTACATATTAAAGCAAACCATGCGCTAGATACATATTCTCTGACTCTGTATCTCTCATCAACTATAAATTATAAAAAAAATCAACAAACCATCTTTTGGCGCAGCATCTCCAAAGAACTCGTTATTGACAAAAATTGGAACTTTTGCAATTTTTCGCTTCTCCTTTACACCGGTTCGGTCGTCAACAACAGTTTCAAAATCGAGAGGACGTAGTCGGGTCTTCAACCCCTTGGCGTAAACCTGAATTTTAAATATATTACAAAGTTTACAATCTACAATGAGAAACGAGACAGCAATTAGTTAAGTTGGATAGAGTTACTTTATAAAAAGAGACAATTCTGCTAAGCTTAGATTTGGCTGGCATGTGACAATGCGCAGCAAAGCAAAGTGATAACTTCCCCCTCAATACTGAGGAAATAGGGGAAAGAATGAAGAAAGTATGTAAAAAGTGAACAACAAAGTACTTACCACACCAAGCTCGTCCTCCTTGATTGTGAGCACAAATGCTCGTTGTTTGAATGAGTAATCAAGAATTCTTGCTATGATTACGTCTCCGGGCTGTACGCAATCGATCACTTCAATCTAAAGTAATGTTTCCATCAACTAGTAGATTATGTGTATATACGATAGAACATCTGACATCGTATGCGGACTTGGGTTTTTCTTCAGGAACAATACCGAACGTTACGGCTATTGATGATATTCTTAAACCAACTTCATTAAACTAACTTCGTTATAGAACAGCGCATCCCTGAGCTCGCTCTTGGGTAGAACATAGTCAAACTCCTTTTCCATCACGCGATCTTCCATATACAAAAGTTGGCACTGTGCGTACGAAGGACCAACGTCGGTAACCCTAAACATTCCAAATGCATTATTTAGCTTGCATTGTTCTTCAATATGTCACCAACACATATTCCCCTGCACAGATATACTAATATTTTGCCTGCAGGTTAAGCCAATTGTAAGAACCGGGCCGAAAGTTCAAACGAATTACTATATTACTTAAACTAACCAGGCCGTCACAATTGTTCCCTCTTCCGGGATAATTCGGTCATCCTCTTCATCATTGGCGAGGACTTCTACTTTCCTCAGAACCTTGTCTTCCTAAACTAGGAAACATATTTTGTCGCATTTTCTTCACAAATTCAAACGTGAGCTTCATTCGCTGATTTAAAACTCTTCCAGCAATAACAACCAACCCGTTTTTCATCCTTGAGGTACACATACCCAGGAACGGAGGCGCGGAGCTTTCCTTTGATTACATAAGCTCCCTTGCCAGGAATTAGATTAGCATCGTCCTTCGTGTCAAAAAGAATTTCACCGGGAATCACAAATCGTCCTTCTGATATTTTCGCCATTGCAGAAACTCTGCGAAACAAAATTAAGATATAGAACGTCCGATAACAGTTCCTACAAAGTACGAAGAGAGAGAATAAACGAATAAAATACATTTGAACGAACGAAGAAAAAAATATAAAAATGTGGAAAAATTAGTTGTGCCGAAATTCTATAAGAAATAATGCGTACCGTACTTTAGCAGAGAACGTGTAAATTGTTAGATCCAGACGACCGCAGGATAGAGACACAGTGACTACCGTAACCAGTCGGCGTTCCCAAACGTATTTTCTATTTTTTGGCGATTTTATTCAATTATTTTGGGTGATGTTACTTTGTACTATTTTATACTAGTTTTATTAGTATGATAATGTGCGCAGTTCCATTGTATGTCTCATAACGTATTATTGTGTATCTTTCAACGTGTGGTTCTCTTCATGTCGATATTATTTAGTAAAACGAAAAAAAAACTGGATCCAAAGTTTATCCGTCAGCACGTTTTTATCAGCATTCTTGTATTTTTCTGTTTGTTTTGTTATTAATTATTGAACCTTTCAGTGGTAGTACACCTCGTCAGACATGGCCAAGTCCAAGAATCACACCAATCATAACCAGAGTACGTTTTCGCTCTTGTCACTTTTGTATTGCTGACTCGTTGGCATTGTTAAATAGTGTGTCTCTTCCTTTTCACCATTAGTTGGTTTTTCATGCATAAGGTGGTATTTGCAAGAACATTTCTACAGTGTTCACCGAGTAACTTGGATTTTTTTGCCGTAGAAGTCGTTCAGGGGGTCGATACAGAATATAATAGTAAAAAAAAATAATAAAATGAGTAAAATAAGAAATAACACCAAAATAAAAAATACTAAGAAAGTAACAAAAGGAAGCTGTATAGCAGTAAAATAGGAACATAGAAAATATAGCAAAAGTAGAGAAAATCAATGAATAATTAGGAAGTGTTTAATTAGAAACACCTCGTTTCGACCCCATTGTCATAGACGAGGATTTTCCACCGGGGTGGGGTCATCATCAGTATGATGCCCCGGTTTTAAGGTGTGTAGTAGTGCATAATTATTAATAATATATTAGAATAACTTACTATGGAATAATTAGTACTGAGTAGAATAGGAATGTACGGAAGTAAAATATAAGGAGAGTACCTAGCTAGATAAGAGTGGTGTCGGGTATGTTGTGTAGTTTGTAGTCTAATTGCATAGGGTGTGGTGTGTGTGTGAATGGTGGTCAGCGAGGTCAAAGGGCGTGCCCTAATGTGGTTTGTATTTACAAAGCACAATTTTACTGATGATTGCGATGTATATCCTTAATGTTGTTCATGTAGTTGCTAACCCAACTGCATAATAGTTTGGAAGTAGAGTTATACTTACAGGAAACTATTGGATAGCGGTTAAAAGCCTTTCGTATGGTAATCTCAATAATATCCTTAGGGTATCCATTACTGAGAAGCTTAGTGATAAACTCTCGAACTTTGGTTTGAAAAAGTGAAATTTTGGAAGTACAGCGGTGTATTCTAAGAATTTCTCCATATATACAATTAACTTTTATGCTGATGTGAATATGAGTATCATAAACTGGGAATCTATTAACCTCAAACGAATAATCGTCAGTTTTATTGTAAAGGTTAATTGTCCATGAATTATCGGTACGTTTCAAAAATAGATCCAAAAATGTTGCTTCGTTTTCGGTAGTGTTTGCTTCTTCTAGGGAAAGAGTATCGGGGTAGACAACGTTAAGAAAATGTAGTATTTGGTTGTTATTGTAAAATATTGCAATATCATCCATATACCTCTTCATACACATTTGAAAACATATGTTTTGATTAGCAGGAATTTTTAAGTATTTAAATTCTAACATAGATAAGGTAAGGTCGGCTAGTAGTGGTGAGGCATTACCTCCTTGAGGTACCCCTTTAACTTGATGAAAAATTCTATTTTGAAAAAGTAGGAAGCTATTTGTAACTATGTATTTGACAATGTGTTTTATATGGTCTTTATCATAACAATGCGTAGAGTCTGAGTTAGTGTAAAAACATGCATTATAAGATACATTAATGAAAGTTTTGCCAGAATTTTTGAAACAAAGGTCGATAAGGTCGAATATGTTGTCCATAACGGTATTATGGGGTAAATTGGTAAATAAACTACTGAAGTCTCTTACAGTAATTTTGCTGAATTTGTTAATTTCAGGGTTCTGAGTAATACTTAGTGAATTGTCTATAGAAAAATAGCAAGTTTTCTTATTGTTCCAGTTATTGGCAGCATGACAATAATTTTTGAAATGTTTTCTGAGATGTTTTAATATCTTTTGCAGAACAATAGAAAGAGGCTTCAATGAGCTATTTTTAGCAGCCGTGATATACCTCATTTTAATTACATTTTTGTGCAGCTTAGGAATGGCATATATGTTTGGTAATTTACTATCTCCTGCTTCTGGATTAATGCCAAAAATATTGGAAAATTGTATATGTCTGTTAATTATGTTATCTTTGGACTCATTAACATATGGTGCATATGTGTCGTTACCAACAGCATGTCCGTTATGTAAATCGATTCCTAGTTCATTATAGAGGTGTTGGTTATACAGGAGAGGGCATGAGAAACAGAAATTGGATGATGCTTTATCAACTGCAGTTATTATAAACTGTTTTCTAATGATCATTATCTCTTTGTATATTGGGGAGGAGTGATTTGTGTCGAAACCATTATAGTTAGTGTTTGTTAGGATGGTATCACGAAGCAATCCCAGGTTTCGAACATCAATTTTATGTTTGCTAAAGTATTTCTTTAGATTAATTTCGAGTAAAGAAAAAAGTTGTTCATTTTACGGGCGGTATTCGTAGCTTTGGTATTTAATGTATTTTTTTTTCTAGACCAGAAGGCTCACCGCAATGGAATCCACAGGCCCAAGAAGTCTGAGTATCTTTCGATGAGAGGTGTCGATCGTAAGGTCGTTCGTAACCTGCGCAAATCCAGAAAGAACAACGAGAAGAGCGCCAAGAACCTGCGCAGAATTGAGCACAGAGGAGTTGTCGCCGCCAACTGGGCTAAGATCGTCGCTGCCCGCCCCGTGGTTAAGAACTGAATATTGTTACATGTTGTTATCGTTTGAATAAACGATTATATTTTGTGGGTATCGTTTATTTTTCGGGTTTCGGTCGTTCCATCCTTACACCATGTACCTGTTGCGTCTGTTCTCATGGCTTGCATGAATAAGATACACACCGATACGTTTTACTGAGTGTTCGATGTTACAGAATGAGTCGTGAGCTTGCAGTTCAGCGGAAGCTTCAGTTTGATGATGGTAACATGGAAGATCGCCGTTATTCTATGATAGTATCTTCTGTTCCGACTATGATGAAGGGTGAACCATCAGCTAAAGCAGAGGCGTTTAAAGCGTTAAAACATGTAATTCGTTTACTTCCTTTATTACGTTAGCAATTCTTGGAATGTATATTTCATTAGTAATTTTACGCATTCTATTCTGTTTATTTCGTGATCGGGTTTAGCTTGATCAACTGGAAGTGTTTATGCGGAAGCAAAACCTCATCGCACAAATGTGCGAACGGCAGACAAACGAATACGAAGAAATGGCAACCTCTGTAGACGAACAGGTAAATTCTATGTACTTTCTTTTGATTTGATTAGTGGTTTATCGTCACCTGAATACCACACTTTTCGGACTATAAAGCCGCGTTCGAGTTGGGTAAAAGTTGTGGAATTCCACCGTTCGAGATGGGACACCGCAAACATAAATGTTTTTCCGTTATTTAACCCCAACCGTCGAGGTCAAGCGTCATTTTTGGCTCCTGCAGTGGTTAAAAATGTAATCCCACAACGATTCCACTACGCTATTTTTGCTCGTCCTCGCACGTTTCCGCGTCCATCTCGAACGGTGGAATTCCTGAATTCCACCAACTTTTTCCCAACTCGAACGCGGCTTTATTGAGCATGTGGAATCGAATTCGGGGTACCGTAGGACTGTTACCCTTTTATGAACATATATAAAAAAGACAGCCTATTATTCTGGCGCTTCTGATGTGCATTTTTTTAGGTCGCAGAAACGAAGAATCTGATGACTAAGGCCAAAGAGGAGTTGGCAGCCGCTCGGATAGAACGTCAAAATCGTCAAAAGTATGATCTTTTGGCACGCATGATCCAGGAGCACCCGAGTCGCGCTGATACCACCAGGTACGTGTATGTTTCCAGATAGGTTTAACGCATAGAACCACTAACACATAGTCCGTTTAACTCGTTTATTGCCTTTCAGTCATTCATCGTGTTACTGGTACAGTTCCGAATTCTTATCAATAAATCGGAGCATAACCTTAGTCTAATCGAAAATCTATTCATGCATTTTTTACCGTTTAACCTTTGTCAGGAAATTGGAAGAGTTACGTGACGAACTGACACAACAACAAGAACGTCAGCAACAATTGGAAGCAAAAGTGAGTTGTTGTTTTTACCTGAATAATTGCATTATTTTGTTTGTGTTGGTGCTAAGTTCTTGGAGTCACCTTTTTATGCTTACAAACTTCCATTTTTAAATGACTGTTACCTAGTCTGTGCGAACCATCAAAAGCTCATTTTTTCAGTTATCTGAAAGACGCAATCACCTACATGCCTTCAATATAATTCTATCCAACTTCCAACAGTTTATAACAGGTTGGTTCTGCCACAATTATTATACTTATCAACCTCTTATAGTTCATGATCACAGACACAAACTGTTTGTTCGGAGGAAACCATTTGGCGACGGTCCTCAGTATCCATCCCTTCCTTGTGAACCGTCTTTTTCCTATATATCCTATAATCTAGATGAAGACGAAGAAGATGGTGAAGAGTCAAAGGACGACGATAAAGAGGACCAAGAAAGAAACTCAAAAGAGGGATCAGTGGCCATGGAGGAGTAGATTCTCTTGCAACCGAACTGTGACTTTTTATGCCATTTTCACGTTTCGCGGTTGTTCGTCTTTAGCCAAAGGGATGCTAATGTTGTGTCAAAAAGCGCTCTTCTCTTATAATAAACTGTCTCGGGCTAATTCACATTGGTCTGTAATTACACGTGTACTGTATGAAAATGTAATGTCCCGAAAACAATATTTTGGCGGGTTATTTTGATGGATCTCCATAACATTGTAAATACGACATTGAATATCATAATGTGTGAAAAAATAAACCTTTTCATCTTACGATTCTGTCACTGTGATATACCACTTTCTACATTTATATACAATCTTTTTGATGTTTATTTATTTATTGCTGTTAGTTTTGCTACAAGTTCACACTATTATTTGAAACAAACATAACGACGGTACCCGTTATTTGATAGGTGTTTAGAAAACAACATCTAAGAAGAAAGTAACAAATAAACAAATTGTATCTCAGTTCCACTTACTGTGCTTGCTCATATTAATAAACACTATGTATTCAACGACTAATTCTACAGATCTAACACTAACCCTAACTAACACTGTCCTATAGTATACTACAAGACAATCCTTACCCTTACAGTACTAACTTCCCTAAAACAATGAACTATAAAATAACATTATTCTAATACACACTCATTTATGATGTACCGTAACCGCTCGTCCTTATCAAGTTCTGTTAACTTTTCAATGAGAAAATGTAGGTGGTCAGTTCCTCGCATAAGTTCCTATAAATGAAGCTTCACGCATTATTCCAATACATGGAAAGTGCAAATAACTCAGTACCGCACTCTCAACCTACTGCAGATGTTATGGTTAAAGCGAAATACCGGCCGGTTTTTGAAATGTCCACCGACACAGCATAACTGATTTCTTACGTATTTATGCCAATTTGCTCGAATTTGGCTCTATTTCTTACTCTAATTTATGTTCATTTGCACAAGCTGCATAAGAATGCTGCTCTACTCGATGCGTTTCAAAAAACGGCCGGTATAAGTGATCTGACTACAGTATGCTAATGAATATTCTAACCTGATAAAATAATACTGAACTAACTCTATAGCAAATTCAATTCTCATAGCTCACCTCAATGTTGTTCATATTCAAGTGCAGCCTATGATCAGTAATTCTATCGTCCTTGAAGTTATAAGTACGGATCTTTTCCGCTCGCGCCTTCGAACCGACCTAAATTGAGAGGATGATGGTTTATTCCGAAGTTATTAATGGTGATTTCGTGTTTGATTGAATCCAATAATCATAATATTTATTCCTGTATAAAACCGCAAACACAACTAGGACGCCGTAAGTTATGCAGTATCTTTTATGCTAAAGACCACGAGTATACATTACTAAAACCCAATTCACACGGTGCTTACATTACGGCAAGAATGAAGATAAGCGATTTTCAGGGGCGAGCCATTTTAAAGAGGTACGCTACATGGTAGTTGTACAGTATATATATATGATTCATACACCACGTGTTACCCCGCTTTAATGTCCAAACCTGTAATTTCCTGTCCGATGTGACCTTGTCATACATTGTGTCCACCTTTTTCTGCATCAGAATTGCGGCTAAACGTTTGAAGGCAATCTGAAAAGCACAGCCAGTATAACTAATGAAACAAAAGGGTTCCCCAGTACGTGGGGAAACCTTCTTGGAGCGCGCGAAATTGCCCCCACATTGAAAAGATCTACACGGCTCCGCGCCTCAATACTGTCTACAGTTTAAGACTTCCGAACAGTACGTTTCTGTTGTAACTCATGTTGTAGAGAGTGCGGATATCCTACTGCCTAGTATTCTAACAAGATTTCGTAATGTGTTTCCTTAAATGCGTGGTGTTTCAGCCAGATAATACATATGCTTCATCGAAGGCATTGACTGATGTGCACTGGCCACGTTTTCATGTTCAGTCTTACAAAGAAAGAAAACTTCCGAAGAAAAGTAGTCATGGAACATTAGACTATATTCACTGTTCCCTACCTGAATATTCAAATGTTGGAATCGCTCGTCCATACAGTGTACGGCAACGCCCGTCTCCTTGTGCGTTATTCGTACGGCTGTTGATCTGAAAGGGATACTGTAGTTTGTAACTTACCCGATGCACAGTCATTAAGTATACTACAGTGAGTATGAGCATAATGTCCAACTCGCCTAATCCCAGGAAAATACTTACGAAAGCTCATGCACAAATAAGAGATACATATGCATCAATAAAACCTATTATCAAAGCATACAAACTACGAAGCCTAAGGAAATCTACAAAGTATACCACATATAAAGAACGATACCTTTTATTAACATTCTGTCCTCCGGGGCCGGATGCGCGCATCGTTTCAATCTTGACAGCGTCAGTGGGTACGAGCACTGAGACCTAAATACTTTGTAAATATTGCAATCCGCTGAAGATGAACCTTTGTGGTATCTACGACAGTTTATCTTTAGGGTAGCTTACCTCTACACCGCGCGTAATACTGGTAGATGACTGGAAATTGCCAGAAACTTCAAATATTAATCTCAAACTAAAATCACCTCTTCTGGTTCGGGAAGTACGGCAATTGAAGCCGTCGACGTGTGCATGCGTGATTTATCGGTTAACGGGATACGCTGTACACGGTGCACACCGGCTTCGAACCTGAACAAGGAGCATACCATTCAGGACACGCACATACCCATATACACACACACATACACACACACACACACACACACACACACACACACACAAACACACAAACACACACACACGCGCACACTCGCATACACATACATTTTTATGTACATATTTCATAGTCATCGTATCCCCATGACCATGACCCATGACATCAATTCTTCTTGTTTAGCGTTATTTCTATACAGAAATAAGAAATGAAAAAAAGAGAAAATCACTACAGTAACCTGCTCTTGTAACTCACACACCAAACCACGGAGCGACCTACCGTAACGCCGCGTAGGATCCCGCTCCTTCAACGGAGATGCACGCACTGCGCACACCGCCCAACGCTACATCTTCAAGCTGAAACGATAATATATGGTGAAAAAAGATGGCGCGCGAAAGAGAGTTGCAACCCAACTCTTACAGTAGTCTGGTGCAGGACTAATTAAAAGTGTCTAAGCGTGTCGGCTGAGGCTAATTGTCCGATAGGTCATATGCTAATTTTTTTTCAATAGAAACCTGAAACGGGGTCCACTTCCATCCTCTCCACTCCGAGTATTTCCTGTACATTTCCATCAGTTCGCCTGTGAATAACATGGCTTCCTGGCCACCCGCGCCACTGAAAATAGAGGTGCAAAATTCAATATATGCATAAAATAACAAACTACAAAACACACTGTAGTTCACGCCCATTTTGCATATGCGGCTAAAAATACCGTAGCTATCAGTGAGAATTAAAGAAAGTGGCAGGTGGAACGAAACACTCGTCACTCGTCAACTTACCGTAACAGAATTCCTATGACACCGTATGCAATTCGCAAAGGATTGTGACGTCACTAAGAAACCAGTCCCCCACACAATCACCTCGTAAACTCCAGCTGACACTTATTCAGCACATCGATTTCCGTCCTCGGCACGATAACATCAGCAAGCCTCTCAGCCACTTCATCCGCTGCCGCTTCCGAGTGCACAATGTCCTCTGCGGCCAGCGCCTTCAGCTCCGCGTCACTTGTTTCTGAAGGCCTCATATGTTATACAGGCGGAGCATAAAAACAGCCGCTTCTGTGGCCGTATGCACGAACACCGGGAACCTCCCTGGGTGGGAGAATTTGTCTCTACGTGTCACTGGTTCGCGTGATCCCTCTCTTTCTCTCATCTCCCACTGGAAAACCCCCGGCGTTCGTGCTTACGGCCCCTGGCCTCTGTCTCAAATCTGTTTTACCTTCTTAATTTCTACTTTGATTGTACGATTACAATACTGAATGACTGTATGCATACGATTGCTGCTATCCCAGAGTTGTACACTTGTACGACTCTGTATTTTCTCTTATACCACACACGGTGACCGACATGCACTGCACAACCTGCGGAACATAAAAACAACGGACCGTGACTGGCACAAGATAAGCCTCAAATCTCAAATCTCTACCTCGAATCAACTTCTCCAACTGTGACACTTCTATCCTCCTTTCTGCAAAGTGTTGAGCTTCTTGTGCTACTCCTTCCCAATAGCTTATTGATTTGGGTTCGGCCGTAATCGATCCATTTTTGGCGGCGGCTAGACGTTGCGATACCTACAAAGCTTTACATGTGAGTGCAAAACTTCAGGTTTCGTACGATACTGGATGAATAGATTAGTCCTACTGTATCATAAGCACGCAAGAGATGGTTAACACCACAATCCTACTGTACGAGTCATTATCCACATTTAACATTTATTGGCTTCAGAATATAGTACTGTAGCAATATCAACAACCACTCATCTACAGTAAGCATGTAATATCACTTCTTATACTTCTCACCTTAGCATAACCCGAAGCTGGTGAACGCTGGAGCAGCTCTCCATCCAAAATATTATCAGAAACACTCACCTCACTCAAAAACTTTCCTCCTTTCTCATCACTGAGCAGTGTCCGATACGGTGATGCCAGTAGCCGCTGCGATATTCGGAACATCGTCTGCAACTGCAACAGAAGCAAGCTAACCGAAAATAACTACAGAACTGAAAATCAAACAAGGATGCTGGACGCGGAAACTAAATAGACGCCCAGCCCACTGCGCGGCTACCTGTTACTCCTTACTACATATAATTACCGTAGTTTCTGTTTCTAAACCAGTTTGTCTACAGCTGACAATGAGCAATAGTTACAATAGTTATTCAAACACTACAAGCTTTAATTGCCAAAAACAGCAGGACGAAACAGAAAAATTCACTATTACAGCGAAATGGCATGTTGCTGAAGAACTGAAGACAAACAACTCCCTTCCATGAGAACATACGTTCTCAGGCGCGCAGCGCGGAAATGCGTAACCGCGTCCGCGGAACAGAGATGGCTTTTAACAGGGGAAAGGCGCAGACGCAGAAAAGAGGTTTCTCTGTGTCTCTAATTTTCAATGCAAATTTGCAATGTTTTTCCCCGCGGATGCGGCTACGCATTTCCGTGCTGCGCGCCTGAGGACCAGAGTATGTAGCACGAAAGGCACCCAATTAGCATACACAAGCGCACATTGTCTTATTGTCATTACGGCAACCATTCTGTTTACAATTAACATCCCCTGTCAACTTTCTTTCAAATAACTGAAATCAGATATAGACATGAATCAATACAACAAATCAACACATAAACTGAAACAATCAAATCATCAATACTTTATGCAGGACTGTAAAATCAATATTGAAGAATTGTTAAAAATGGTAATGATAATTAATAAAATGTTAGGCATAAGGTGATAATACATAGGTTAATGATAGTATATTAGGTAAATTGCACTTAAAATAAGTAAGCTAGGTTTAACACTCACAAAATAATCGCAAAACGACAATCAATTTGTATGCAATACAATAACTGACAGAATTATGAATTGTAAACTGAATTAAACAACCAGTGGGGGAAAACTATCATTAAAGGGAACAGATCCGTGGGGTCACCAGTTCGATACTTCTTAAATTCGGGTCTATTCCCTTTAAAATGGGGGGACATCGCAAAACAGGCAGTGCCGCATCACTGCCACATCAAAACTGCAGCTGCGCGCGAGAACATCGCCACAACGGCGCGACATCGTTAATTGTACTTAAAAAAAACTTTGGCAATATAATAAGTTGAGATTACTGATAGCTGATAACATAAGTCAGTATAGCAATAAAGCACATAATAGCACGATATAAAGATGGCAGTGGTAACTGGATTTAGTACGCGCTCCAAGAAAAGGCACACATTATGAGCAGAACAACGAAATAAAATAGGATAAGAAATAAATAAAGGGATACGGTAGTCGGTCAAGCAATTAGAACAATTATCGAGTCTTTACAGTACACTTTAGACAAAGTCACATGCGTATTAGCATTAAATATACTAACAATTACTCGATTACTTGCTCTAAAACAATCAATAAACGCCATAAGAAAGCAAATAAATGCCAAGTTTACGAGAAAACTACCTAAACACCCCAAATTCTCCAACTTTCAAAAGCAATAGATTCTATTCCAAAACAGCACCACTGTAAAAGGTATTTGCGTTGATAGTCAATTTCAATCAAATAAAAGTAATTGCATAATAAAAAACGACATTAGAGCGGCATGAAACGTATGCTGATGTGCTTCATTCTCTACCATCATTTTTCACATTTTTAATTTCCCACAAGGTACGTTTCACAAACCACGCACCATACCACTTTAATTCTTAAATCAATTATCAGCCCATATCAATTACCAGGTTCTTCAAGAGCCCTCTATCTATCCACAATTGTTATAAAACTCAATCCGGGCATCAATCTCCTTGTTAACGCGATCGAGACGGTTGTTCAACTCTTCAAGAGTACGTACGTAATCCTCCAACACGACATCGCCAGAGTCACGGGTCAACACTGAAATTGGAAACAGTATTAAAGAGGTATGGCATATGGTTTTTGAAATGTGTGCTGGAAAACTGTATTCCCACGCTGTATATTCAAAACAGTCCCCAGAGCTAGGGTCAACACACGCTAACTGTTTCACAGAACAAAACATTTACGGGCAATCGAAGGCGATAGTTTTCAGCTAACAAAGTTATACCATGAACCTATGAGGTACGAATCCTTGAAAATCTTTCACCTACTATAACGAACTCAAAGCACTGCCCCCTGTGCCCCCCCCCCCAAAAGTCCTACACTTCTTGTTCAGACAAAGTTCAATGTAAAACTCTTCAACGCAAGATCAAAGAACACTCACCATTAATATCGTTTCCATACTTCTGCGCCTTGTACAACAGCTTGCTGGCGCGCTTTCGTAGCTGCTCCGCTCTCTTCTGCGGTGCCTCGTTTCCGGCGCTACGCTTGTCGAGCAGATCGCGAGCCGTCTCCATGTCAGTCTATAATGACTTTATCAATGATCAAGATAATTAGTTACTTTCTCTGCGTGTCTCACATTAGAATGCTAGTTTCTATCCCCAGGGACTATTTCCCCGATGGCATCGGAGTGTTGAGTATAGCCTCAGAGACTGAAGTCTAGGACAAGGAGGCCGATTCGATACTGATCAGGAGAAGTTCTATTGGAGACATGTTTATATGTTGACTATTTAGATGCCACGCTATACATAATTTGTAATATTGATTGATGCGTTGTGTCCGTCCGCCTTCCGAGTGTCTGCAGCCTCGCGGTGCCCTCTGGTCACCCTTAGTATTATATATGTACACAAGTATATAGAAAATCTCCTCCAGCCCACCTTCATCTGCTTGTTCTGTTGCTCGGCCATCGCCGCCGCCTGCTGGGCACGGTCGACCATGTTGTAGGCACTCTTCGCGTCGTCCGAAATCTGAAAGGAAAACGAAATTCTGGAATAGAAGTCATTTCCTACCAAAATAATGAACCGCGAAGTATTCACTGGTTTAGTTAGGACATTCGCAGAACATCCTCCAAACAATCTTGCACCTTACCTTCAAATCCTGGTTTGTAGTTTCAATTTCTTTACATAATGATCTAGTCACGGACACTTCAGCAGCCGTCCACTCTACAGCAGTCTCAGTCACACAAAAGGCAGCAAAAGATTAGGGACCGTAAATTAATAAGTCACGAACCTGCAGGTACTGGACCTTGACCTTTCGCAGGTCGGCTTCGATTTGAGCCAGGGTCTGGTTGGCCTCCTTGGCCTGAGCCTCAGCCTCTTCGGTCTCAGTCTTAGCCGTCTCGAGGTCATCTCTGAAATAGAAACAGGTATGTATTGTCAATCGTTAACAACCAAAAACACCGTCTACTTATTATAGTGTTTAGAAAATTAGGTTGGATCTTGGCTAAATCCTCGTCTATGGCTTAGGGGTCGAAACGAGGTGACCCTCCCATATTTTATAATCCTATTTATCTTATTCCTAATATTTTCAGACGTTATCTAATTTAATTTAATTTTGTTATATTTTTGTTGCGACTATTGTCACAACCAGAAACGTATTCCGTAACATCTGCAATACTAGTTGTCTAGAAAGTATTGTTTACTAATTACTGTAACTATTAGCATCTAACTATAGTAATATAAACTCCTGCTAAAGGAGCTTAGTATCAGTTCCTGATCTTCATCAAAGGCTGACGACAGAGTAAGCCTTACGACAGCATCCTGATCTACAAAGAGGCGGGCGTCCTCTATAAAAAACCGCACAAGTTGGCAGAGTACCTTTAAACTGCCACGGGTCTGACAGAGCCCTAACTCTGCTCACGGTTATCGGTACCGTATTAAAACCGTAGTGTGGATAGCTCTGTGGTGAGCTTAAGTGACCAGCGCCGTAGTGGAAGAAATCCCCGCCGCCTGCAGTACGGTAGTGGCCTGAAGGCCCCCCTACTCTTCGGACGTTATAAGCCAAGACCAAGACAGACTACCTCCGTTTATATCAATAAAAGGTTCTATCAAGAACTCGTGTTTTCCAAGCTTTGGCTGATACAGTATATATTCATATTGTATTAGTCATTTCATGGCGACCGCGAATTCATCCGAACCACCTTTTGCCAATACCTTTCACGAAAGTGGAAGGAACCAACCGAGCGACCAGGCGCTCGATCTAACGGCACTCTGTGCCTGGAATACACAGAATACAAATCTGTTACACAACCTTTCAATCTCTGATCTCACTTCTTATCCTTCTCACATCTCTCAATCTGCAAACCATAGAACGAAGAAACTTAAAAAACGTAGCGATCACTCGAAAAAGCATAAGAATGTTTCAGTTAATGTCGGTATGGAAATTCCACGTCAGGCAGCGTCTGATAATTCTGGAAGTAGCTCTTCCTCAGATACTACTATTTTAAGAACTGGACGTCAAACTTCAGTTCATAATTCTCCTAGACAAACGAGAATATCAGATTTGACGACGTTTAAAAGATTGTGCACTAGAATTACAAATGAAGTTGCACAAAAGTTGGAAAGTTATGAGTATGGTATTCAAATCTATGAAAATCTTCAAAAGGAAAAACTGAGTGTGAACATGAAAACAAAGGTACTTGAAGACATGAACAAATCGATTACCAGTCTAGAAAAATTATTGACCAAAATGCGAACTATTGAAAGTGAAGCAAATTACAAACAGGGTGAATTTCAGGATTTCTTTTTTGAGAAACAAGGTATAAAGCTTTTACAACAAATTGAGAATCTTCTCATAGCGTTTAAAGAACAAGTGCATGCAGTATTAGATGGTACACGTGAAGTGCATCCACAAAGAAATAATTCACTGAGGACGCCTAACGTGCAGGATACGTTTCGTCCACAATATTTATCACCTCAACTTCAGCAAGACTACAGAAATGTACCAATGGACACGCCTGTAATGCATAGCACACCTTATGTGCCACAAAACAACCCGTATAATAGCCAGAATCCTAATTTCAACCAAACCACGGTTCCGTACATGAGAGGGTATGAAAGACATGGTACAAATTGTGAATGGAAACTAGACAAGTCACTTTTACAAATAGATATTCCACATTTTGACGGGAACCCAGAAGCATTCGATAGTTTCTGGGAACAATTTGACTCTCTAATTAATTCACAAAGGTGTCCAGACATTCAGAAATTCATGACACTGAAAAAATTGTGCGTAGGAGCAGCATCTGAATGCATTAAACAGTTCCCAGTGACCAGTGAGTGCTACCAAGATGCAATTAGATTGTTGAAAACTCAGTTCGGTGATCCTATCACAAAGAAACGAGCCTTATACAATCAAATTGCCAGAATTCCACAAGCAAACTCAGGTACACAACAATTACAGGCAACATTCTTCAATCTAAAGGCAATTTACCTACGTTTGAGCAAATATGAAAATTTGGATAACATGATGTTCAGACAGGAAATAAAAAGAAGGTTTCCTTGGGAGATAATAAATGCCGTACATCAAGAAGAACGTCAACAGGGGCAAGAACATAACACGGAGAAATTATTTGAAAGTATTTTTACGAAAATCACAGTTAAAGTAGATAATGACCGAGCTAAAGACTATTATTACAATGAAATCGCAGCTTTCAGACCATGCTTGATATGCAAAAGAACTGGTCATAGAACAATCAAATGTTCCGAATACAAAGATAAGCATGCTATGCATGACATAGTGTACCAGCAGAACGCGTGCAAAAAGTGTTTTGAAAATGATCATGTAACTAAAAATTGCACAGAAGAAAATTGCAGTGTTTGTAAAAAAAGAACACAATACAAGGATTTGCACATCGTTCCACCAACACAAACATAAAAGCGAGAACAATTTCTTACGATATCACTCAAACGAATCAGTGGAACCTTCAATGGAAAAAGAATTTCATGGATTTCATAGTTTCAAGTCACCTGCCGCAAAGAACTGGGAAAATGACCAGCACGAACGATTCTCGGGAGAAAACTCACAAAACAGATACAAGTCATATCCAGAATTTGGAAATGGATCAAGATCCCATGAAAATAGGCAAGTAACTTGGAACCAGAATATGAAAGATAGCTCCATGAAAAAAGTTTATCCGCAAAGTCCAGCTCCTCGCAATAAGTACCAAAATCCAACGACTTCAATTTCATTTGAGGACTACCAGAAGCCATGCCCAACAATGCTGAAAAAGGAGTCACGCAATAAGCCAAAATACAAAGTCAACGTTACCGAAATAGACTATACCACTGAAGGAAATGAAGAAATTGAAAGCTCAACTGAAACAGTAGTAGAAGTTGAACCCGCTCAGCATTCTTGCTGAGAAATCAACTTATACTAGAAAATATAATAATAGATTTTAAGAAAGCAATCTAGCTCAACCTTACCAAGAGAGTTGAGTGCACATTTTCATGATCGGATGATCAAATCGATTGATATCAGACTTAAAAACGGTGAAATAATGTTCAAACAAAAACACCATTCAGCATATAAATTAGAATAATAGCAACTAGAAAAATAAATGGTAAATAAGGAAAGTAAAGAAGACTTCTAGGAAGATACGTTACCTACTTTTGAAATACACTTCGGAAAGATAGAAAAGGTTTCAGTATTAAAATTTCCGTCTCGGGAAGGTGCGCGCGAGCACACTTTACCAATTCAAAGCGAAAACCCCCAACTAGAATAATTTACAATATTAATATTCAAATAGTTGTACGTTGCAATTTATACCTGACAATCATGTATTAAGTATCCAGTATCCATACATCATAGCAGCGAAATATTAAAGTGAAATCAGTTTCCTTACGTTTCAAAAGAATGGTAAGTATTAATGAGAATGAGAGAACTCTCGTCTTGGGAGTGTTGCGACTATTGTCACAACCAGAAACGTATTCCGTAACATCTGCAATACTAGTTGTCTAGAAAGTATTGTTTACTAATTACTGTAACTATTAGCATCTAACTATAGTAATATAAACTCCTGCTAAAGGAGCTTAGTATCAGTTCCTGATCTTCATCAAAGGCTGACGACAGAGTAAGCCTTACGACAGCATCCTGATCTACAAAGAGGCGGGCGTCCTCTATAAAAAACCGCACAAGTTGGCAGAGTACCTTTAAACTGCCACGGGTCTGACAGAGCCCTAACTCTGCTCACGGTTATCGGTACCGTATTAAAACCGTAGTGTGGATAGCTCTGTGGTGAGCTTAAGTGACCAGCGCCGTAGTGGAAGAAATCCCCGCCGCCTGCAGTACGGTAGTGGCCTGAAGGCCCCCCTACTCTTCGGACGATATAAGCCAAGACCAAGACAGACTACCTCCGTTTATATCAATAAAAGGTTCTATCAAGAACTCGTGTTTTCCAAGCTTTGGCTGATACAGTATATACTCATATTGTATTAGTCAATTCAATTTTTATACATAGAATCGTATAACTTATTGTTAGACTCCTTTACATTTCGTTTTAATTGGATCTAGTGCCGGCTTATCTACCCGTAAACTTCATTAGTGAAAAATCAGAACATTAGAGCTGATATCACCGAAAAAAAGTTGGGCACAACAAAGAAATCATTCAGTCAGGTTTCAATCTAGCGCTTACCTTGCCAGCTTCATCTTCGCCTCCGCATCCGCAATAGCGTCGACTGCCGCGTTCTGCACTTCCTCAGCCACTTCAAGCGCGGCGCGCACCTCATCCGTCGTGTTCTACAATAATCCATTGATAAGTCCGCTTGCACGAAATTGAGGCCTACCAAGGACTATATTCACTATACATCATAGCTGGGATCATGCAGGGCTTTTGGAGGAGACTTATCCTATGTTTTTCCTATGAGCAAAAACTCCTCCACGGATTTCAAGCTTATCTAACAAAAGAAACCAAACAAAAATCCATAACGTATTCACGTCGAAGTGAATCGTCTTCGTGTTCTGCACCGTGACAGCAGCTCCCAATGCACACATCAAACAGCAAATCTCTACCTTAATCAAGGCAGCCCGCTCGCTAGCCTGCCTAGCTCGATCCTCCAGCCTCGTTGCAACAGTCTTATTCCCGCGTGTCTCTCCCAGAATCGCGTCAATGTTCTTGATCTTCGACAACGCATCGTGGATCTTAACAGGTACTTTTTATTGGATTGTTTAAAAGGTAGACGATAGAGGGAAAAAGAAGTTCCCCAAAAAAGATTACTGTAGAAATGAGAGGGAACTGAGAAGTGTACGTATGATTAATTGACTAGTGCTCATTGAAAGAGTGAGACTGAACCATGGCGCGGCGCCGGTACGACTAAAAACTAAAACAAAATAAAAAAGAAAGTCCAAACCTTTGCCGCAAGTTCTTGTATTTGATCGGGCTTGAGGCTAATCTCCATGGCGAGCACATCTTCAGCCAGCACGCGAATTTGTTCCGGAGAACTTCTGTAAAAAAAGTAGGTCAAAGCAAGTTAAAGTAGGTCAAAGTAAGTCAAAATAGACGAGTAATTTCAAGTACAAACGGGGGCTTTAGTGTTTTACAGGATCATGCATCAAGGACACGCTTCACTATGTCATATGGATCATCTTATTGTGCCCAAGAGCTACAACAGCCAATAAACACACGAAGTTAACCGTATGCAACGATCGAAAAAAACGGAGGAAAACAAAATCAACATGATAACTAACCTGTTTCCATTGATAAAGCTGTCCATCTCATCAACAACGCTCTCCAGCTCGGCACGTGTAGAGTTGGCACGCTGAGCAGCCTCCTGCAACGAATATGTTTATACAACTGCATACTACAGTGGTTTTGATTGCAAATGAAAAATTGGGGTTGCGGTCGGGCGGGAATCGAACTCGCATCTTTGGTTGTCCAGGACAATGCGTTAACCGATTAATCATTCGAGTTAAGGTCCGCAATGACATCACACAGTGAAAATACAAACATATTACAGTAGTTGTAGTTCAATTTCGCAGAAAGTTCCAAAGCACAAGGACAAACCCTTGACGCGCCCATATAAACGCATTGAACAGATTGTTGTTATCTTGATGAGCTCAAGAACATACCTTAGCCACGGTCAGTGCCTTGTCAGCATCCGCCCTAGCAGTCGTTGTCGAGGAGAGAACATCGCGCACGAGTGACAGCACCTGTAAGGAATTAGTTGACTACGGTATTTGGGAAATCTGCAAAATGGGAGAAAGCTCGCTAACCATATCCTGGTTCACCACCACTTATGTATGTTCCTTCGCACAGAGACTCAAGATCAAAATATGAGACTCAAGACACAAACACAGCCACATGTATAGAAGGTTATCTCGCTAAAAGTTCCTTAAGTGGTAGACGATTACCGTACTGTTAAAACAGGGTTGTATCCCCTTTAAACATGACCCACCTGCTCAGCTTCCTTCTGTTTCTCATTCAACTTCAGATCAGCCTCAAGAGCAAAGCTCTTCGCTTGTTCGGCCTTCGAGACTGCGCCCAGCATACAACTCTGAAAAACAAAAAGTACAGTACCTAGTTAATAGTAGAAATACATAGTAAAGTAATACGGTAACAGCAACAGAAGTAATACAGTAACAATTACTGTACTATTCTAGAAAAAATGTTAGAAAAAAGGTACAGACTACAGACATAACTAACGCACGTAATTATAACATAACACTTAGCACAAATAAGCAAAATGTTTCAAACTCGTCATAAATTGGTTGTGCGTTGAGCGTCGAGTAATTTACAATTTCGTCTTCCTTTATTTAAAGCTAAGCATTCCAGGGGAATCAACACCAAGAACCACAAACAGTAACCAGCCAATCAGCATACCTGTCCACCGCACACACCGCCGCAGGTGCCTCCCGGTCCGCCGCAGAGTGCATCGCACGGGGCCGAAGCAGCGCCGCACACCATTTGATTGAGTTCCGGAAGCTTTGACTCCAAGGCACGCAACTGTAATGTAGGGATATATTTAATGCAGTGCAAAATATCGTAACGTCTTTTTGAAAATCCACAAGATACAGAGTCATCAACAATCTGGAGCTTACTAGTATTAACTTCGCAGTGTTTTCACATCTCACGAAAGCTGGTTCAGAAAACTTTTTGGAAAATAAACATCCATGGGGAAAATCGCATGTTTCATAATCACATGAAATAACTGTTGCCCAAATCGTTAGCACTTTTCCCAACTTCTTAATACACTCAAACCAGGGCACATATTCATACGGTACGACGAGAGATGAAAGTCAAAACGGTACCCATCTTATACCGTGCCAGGGTAAACAATCTACAATATAGACCCCACTCAGTGGTACGTTAACATTAACGTACCAGTGAATTAGTTAGAGTAACTCATACAAACTCCAATCACTCACCGCAGATTCGCTCTCCTGCAGCGCCTGCTCGTTCTCCGCATACTGATCGTCAAAGTCGGCTCGATTCTTCTCCAGGAGATCTTCGGTGGCGCGCGCCTCGCTCTCTGCCTCAGCCAGTTTGCCGATCGCGGCGTCAGTGCGGCGCTGTGCCGCCATCGATTTCTCGGCCGACTCGCGCGTGATATTGTAGGCACCCTAAATGCGAACGTTTAATACAAATCTGAACAACAACATATAAAAAATGAAGGCAAATTCAAGTAAAAACTGTGCCTCCTTTCAAGTAAGAACCCACACATATGTAAAACCCACTACTCCTACTATACCTAATAATGTTTGCACTTTGCAGCGCGATGTTTCACGTTGTGCGTTTCAGTCACTCATCTGCAGTTTCTATGCTAACGAAAAACTAGCGACCCGAGTTATTTTGAGCTTGTGCTACATTATCGACCGCAGAACCTACAACAACAAACATAACATAATTTATAGAGTTCCAGCTCGTAATAGATGAAATTGCTCGAGGTCGAGGATACAATACTCCCCCTCTCAATATGTACTCAGATCATACTCCGAACATAGAAGTGAATTCGGTTGTTCCGCTAGGGACCAAGGTTGTGACAGCCCGACGATTCGACAATGGCTTTTTCTTGAATGTTAGGGCGCGCTTGAGATGGGCAGAAAAGCCTCCCACTTACTGTCTATGTGCTAAAAATGTTCGTGGTTTCCGACCTTCCGTCCATCTCGAACTCGAACGCGCCCCAAAGATATCAAACCATAAGGAACAACAAACTGCTCACCTGCACATCTGCCTCCTTGATCTGGTTGGCCTTCTCCGTGAGCTCCTCCGATTGTTTGGTCAATTTGAAGGCATCCTTCTGCAAAAGGATCAAGATAAGTGACTATTTTACACTCGAAGACACCGAACTGTGACTCCAAACTACCAAAAACGGTCTCTACCATACCAGTACTTCCAATTTCGACCAAAAACGATACCTGAGGCCGTATTCACCACTCAAGGGTAAACATTTCTCTAGAGACAAAACTTTTGGAACGCATTTTTCGGGAAGGAGAGTGAGTGGTGAATGCAAATTTTGTGACATAATCTCGCTTTCTAGGTAAATTTTCTCCGAGAGACAGTTTTCTCCAGGGGTAAACGGAGTGGTGAATACGGCCTCAGATGCCATATTCACCACTCAATTCCCCATGGGGAATTCCCCGTTCTGTTTCTCTGCGTCTCTCACATTAGAATGCTATTTTCTGTCCCCAGGGAATATTTCCCCGAAGGAAGAGGAGTGGTGAATACGGATTCTATTTTCGGTCAGAATATAATCATAATCCACCTCAAGTTGTTCCAGATCCTCAGCGGCAAAGTCGACAGCCTGTGATGAGTTCGACACGATCGCTTCCACCGAGTCGAGGCGTTCCCGGGCAGCAGTCATCTGAAAATGCGAGTTAGAAAAGTAATAAAACTTTAAGTAATAAAAAAAGTTTAATCACATGAGTGATATTACGGACAAATACTGTAGCGGCTTCAAATTTAAACTATTTTCACTCTTACTAACTATCCGGATGGAGAGAAAACTGTAAACATACTTCGGGTAGCCGTACCCTTGGGTGAAAATGTGTGCGCTAACTTGGGTTGCACAGCTTTCCCAGTATTCACCGTACCTGTCATCTTTTAAGCACATTTTAAGCGTTGATCACAAAACTAAAGTCAAAACTCACAATCTGTCTGAGCTTGTCAACCTTGGCCTCCAGTTCGTCAAGGTGTTCCTGACTGATATTGGCGTCCTCGAGTTTCTTCTTGGTTTCGGCGAGCTCGGCTGAAATTGCCACATTAGTGTAACTTGTTAATTGACACAGCGCTTACCAATTAAACATTAGTAATGATTCAATTACCAAAAGCCATTAGCAGAGTTGCACGAGGGATGTCGTTAATGAGCGTGTCGCTGAAGCTTCAGTAGATAGCCACAATAGAAATAGTTAAACTCTCACCTTCCATCTTCTCAAAGTCCTCATCATAAGCGGATGCAACACCAGTATCCTCGATGTTGTTAGCAGTGTTGATCAGCTCTTCTACCTAAAGAGCAGAATGTCAGATCACCTCTAGAACTATATAGCCCAATCAACTTTACATACATTCCCTTCGAATGATACAAGTCACTGTGACAAGAAGTTTGACCAAAAAATACGGCGGCAAACATCTTTCCACTAGACGCTGTACCCGTACTGCCAGTTAACGCCAAATGTATCTCATTTCGTCATTATAACTAAAAAACACACATAATCTGTTAATACTGGTTATCGTACATCGAATTAGCAATAAGCCAATCAATTAGAAAACGCACCTTATCCTTGAGTCCCTGCACGATCTTGTCCCAGTTATGGAAGCATTCACCGCAAGGTTGACAATAGGGCCAGGTTCCAGTGTAGCCGCGAGCACAATCATTGCACAACGGTCCTGAAACATAGGATGATTAACATAGAGATCACGTATGTTAGCAGGGAAAAGTAATCCGCTCTGTTTTCTGCCCACTAATAAACGCTCTAAAATTCTCCGAGTCATTACCCTTTCAAAGACAGACTTTATCAAATAAACTACAGTACTCCAGTAGTAGAATAATATTCTTCGCGCTCCCTATATAAACATAAACACTACAAACTACTACTACAAACTACAGACTACAAGATACTAATGTAAACCAATATGCAATACCCACCTCCAGATCCAGGTAGACATACGCAAGTTCCATTATTTCTATGGCACTGCTGGCTGGCACTTCCCGTGGGGTTGCACTCGCACTGCTTACATCCATCGGGAGTAGTGGGATCACCCCAGAATAGATCCTCGCACTCTGAGCACGTGAGACCTGCAACAGAGTTTTTACCAAATGCACAAACGCCGCTGGGGTATCGCACACGGCATGGTGTGCGCCGCGAATACGTTGCAAAGGCACCGCGCGGAGGTAGCGCACACCTATTGCGCGCAAAATAAAGTGCGCAGCGAATAAGTCGCAAATGTGCCACATGGCAGGATTGTCACACCGCACACCGCATGATGTGCGCGGCGAATAAATGGCGGAGGTGCTGCGCTATATTTCGGGAACCCTAGGAGAAACCGACACTAAACTTCACAGTAGTCAAAGACCGTAAACGACCAAAATACTATAATCTACAGTACCTCCTCGTCCAGGCTTGCACTCGCATTGTCCATCGAATCTGTTGCACTGTACTTGTGGTGTGCCAGCAGCATCCATCACAACACCGTTCGGGTCACAGTCGCAAGCCGAGCAACCCTGAACAAGAACATTGAAATAAAATATCGAAATATCCCGACTGCCAGTCTCAACAACCTTTACGTTGTTCCGCACTCTGTGCGCAACTCTAAATCACATTAGGATTATATTTGCTGTCTTGTTTGTGAACGATTGAAGGTTGCTATGCTTTCTGTTTAACGGTACATCCATGGGTGCGTGCTACATACGTGCGTGAGGAAAAGGTGAACCTTGTAATTCATTTTCTTTTAACTGGGAAACTTTTGACAACTTTTCTAAACGAAATATCCGTGGCCCATGAAAATGTTGGTGAAAATATACCCAGTAGCAACCATCAACCTAGTGCACGACGTCTGGAATAGCTGGGGACTCCCGCGGGAGCTAGAGGAAATTATTATCAAGACATAACCCACCTCTCCGCTGGCCAGGTTATAATGGTTCTCGGCGCACTGATCGCACTGTTCTCCAACAACATTGGGGAAGCACGGGCACTGTCCGGTGATTTTGTCGCAAGCGCCCACAGTATTGTTAGTTCCCAGGTGGTTGCAAACACACCTACAACACATGGGGCTTACCATTAGCAGAAGGTAATCAAAAGTGTCGTTGATTTCGTTTAGTTATGATTTATGGGATAAATGCGTCGTACTGATCTTCGGGTTTGTACAAAATTCCCTCAACCAATAAGAGAAACAATGATTGTCTTATACTGCAAGTTGGTACAATTCTCCGATTATTAGATTATGGGTCCAACCATACTTTCACAGTTCACTGCTGTGTAGTAATGTTGAATTCGAGACTTCTAACAGCAATTCCACTACTCAACTTTACAACGCACACAATGCGTAACAAAATCAAGACATACCTCTGACAAGATCGAATCTTGGCATCTCCAAAGAACCCTTCAACACAGTCCTCACACTGGGCGCCTTCAGTATTGTGCAGACATTTGAGACATTCTCCAGACGACGGATCACACGAGCCTTCCACCTAAATGCAAATGTTCTTGAAAATTATAGAATATTTGATGTGATATAATAAATATTTAATACGCATTCCATATAATGCGTGTACCAAATAACATATGAGTGATGAATCGCATGTGACTATGTATGTTTCACTGATATGTGTTATGTGCTGACATCATCCAATACGCACTTTGTCGCTCTGAGTCGCGTTATCCAACCAAGAAAACACTAATAATTAGGAACAAGGAACAATTGCACAAAAAATGTATTCATCTTAATCGTTCAATAACTAACTACCTCTTTTCAAAGCCGAACGACACTTTTTTTTCACACACGGTGCACAACTGTACTTCCGACACACATATATGTATGAAACAGAAAAGTGCACAATAGCATACTACACACATGGGAAGCAGCTGTGCAGCACACGCTTCAGGCTTCAAAAACCACCTACTGCACCGCTTTAAATATAACAAGCTCCAAATAACTCACTCCCATATCAATATTCCCATTGCAATCGCACCGCTCGCAACTTCCTCCCACTTCCGTCGGGTTGCCCCAGTGGTTCACCGCACACTCGGCACAACGGTCTCCGGTGTATCCAGGTCTAAAAAAACTAGGGTTACTTTAATATTAGACTGTCACAACAGCACTGATCACCACCCGCGATGACGTCACAAACCGATCTACTCAATTCCATTGATTTATGAACAGCCCCTAACTATTTTTTTCGGCGCGAAGATCACCGGTTTACCCAGACCCACAACGGTTTCGCATTAATAGTTTAGCAAAAGGAAATATTATTAGCTCATTTCCTCGACCTACCACTATGTTTCAACAACTTTATTTCTTCCATCCTCGACAAGATTTCTAATAACATTACAACACACTTAAAGACGTTCTGAACAATCTCTACATAACCAAATTAATAAAAAAAAAACGTACTGGCAATTACAATGCACATCCTGTGTTCCATTAGTTCTGGTAAGGAAGCATGTGTGAGCATGTTGGTATCCACTGGTAGGTCCTCCAGGACAAGGGCACGGCTTACACGATAGACCGACACCGAGTCTGCAAAAGGTAAACGTTTGCTATCTTACTATAGAAAAAGAAAACTAATATACAATGTTTTACTGAAACAGGGCACTAGCAGACGAAACATATTATTCAATTTTATCGTGTAAAAAGTGGACTGTTTTAGGCCAGTGTTTTTGGATCTTCTCATCTTCTGCTCGACGTGAGTCAAAAGTCTATTGTTAGCGTGTAAGTTAGTTAATTACTTACTATATCAAAAAAATGAGCGTCGACAAAAAGAGACCAATTCAATTCTGAACTCCGGCAACAAAACAAAAAGTGATAAATTCATTTCTGAAGACTAAATAATATTATATGAAACACCAAATTTTAATTTGCCAATTATTTATAATTTATTTCTATCCAACGGGGAGCCAAAAATTGCGGCTGACAAAGGTCGCATCTTGCAGCTTATAGTCATAGTTGTTAGTGCTACTAAACAAAAGACGCAGTGGAGTATATCTCAAAAGAAAGCATTCCGCTAAATGAATACTAGAAGTGTATCCATGCTAACCTTTAAAATATATTACACGATGCCAGAGACACCGTTTCCCGCTCTGTTAAGAAATATGTATAATATGTATGGATGTGCTAGTGTGAGGTCGTTGGATAAGATGCGTTCTACACAACATACTATAAACATACTTCCCCATAAATACCATTATTAATTCCTTTTTTAAATGGTCGACCTTACCAGTTCGCCTACTTCCATAGTCCACACCCACACTACACACCCTTTTTTATGTTCACTAACTAGTTAGCTAACCACAGTGGGAAACAGCAAGGGAGCGCCGCAATTTTTGGCTCCCCGTTGGATAGAAATAAATTATAAATAATTGGCAAATTAAAATTTGGTGTTTCATATAATATTATTTAGTCTTCAGAAATGAATTTATCACTTTTTGTTTTGTTGCCGGAGTTCAGAATTGAATTGGTCTCTTTTTGTCGACGCTCATTTTTTTGATATAGTAAGTAATTAACTAACTTACACGCTAACAATAGACTTTTGACTCACGTCGAGCAGAAGATGAGAAGATCCAAAAACACTGGCCTAAAACAGTCCACTTTTTACACGATAAAATATTTTCCTCTTTTTGCAGATATTTGGCAAATATCCTTTTGTATATTTAGGGAAAATTAAGAAACTCACTTCTTTCAATAAACTTATACACAAACGTCAACTTTTGACTCATATTGATATTCATTAACAGAAGACTGTATAACGCAGTTAACTGTCTAATAATTGCTGGCCCGATTCATTGCAAAAAGTTCGAAGCTGCCAGAACTTGAACCATAATACACCTACTATGAGTCCTCTACTCTACCAGTTACACCAAGTAGCCACTGTGACGGCTACTTTACGCAGCCAACTAAGAATTCGGAAAGAGGAGGCTGTGCAAATAGCCATATGCCATCATATGTATATTCGATTATGTAGAATTCAGAATACATTATCCCTTCAAATTCAGCAAGTGTTTTCCAAAATTGTATTCTAAAAGTTATGTGATAATGTATGTGTGACTTTGGCAGAATGTTCACATCTTTCACAAATTATCTGTTCAACTTCGCCGACTTCGAATTTCAGTCTTTTACCACTTTAGTTCTTCCACAATAATCAGCAAATCCCACTGCAGTAGACTATGTCATAGGAAGGGATATGAAAGAGTAATGCTGCTCAAAAGACGGTCGTTTTGTTGGCGGAAAAGGTTAATAAATCGGTACTGAAATCTTCGTCTTTCGTTTGACATACATATTCAAAAACTAACCCTACATCAAAGCTTTCATCACATGGTGTGTGCTCAAAACCAAAAAAGGGGGTTTCCCTAGCCCCTAGGCTTACAAGCCTAATCATAGATTACGGTCGAAAAAAAATAATACCCAAGGAAGGGTATTGCTTTTATAGAGCAGTTATTTTCCATGGTTGAATGCAGTATAACTTGTTCTACCCACTAACTATGACGCTCCCTCAATTAGGCGGGCTAGCAGTCAAAGGGGGCGGGGTTTCCATCTTGGGGGCGGGGCTTCGTCTTACATGAAAACGAGGGTGCAATTTTCAGAGGCCCAAAAGTCCAAGAAATCGATATCCTAGAAAGTTGCCGTCGCAGAGAATTATTCTCAGCAACACTTTAACTATCTACTGCCGAAGTTTGGGACCAAAATGTTCATTGCGAAGCGCGCTAGGGCCGAAAATGTACCAAAAATGGCAAAAAAAGCAATAAAAATCAATAAATCAATACTTAGAAATAAATATTTTAAAATTCCGATGGCTTTGCGTGATGCCCGCAAGCCTACTTGCTATAATGCCTTTGATTTCAAAAGGATCCGTTCAGCCATCTCCAAAATTGAGGAAGGTTGGATACAAACTACTATATGGACATATAACGTCAGTCGTTTTTTTTATTACATATATTCAAACTTGACTTTAAGGGCTGAATTTTTGCTGGCTAATAGAAAATAGTTTCCAGAGTAGATTTGCAAAATTGGAGCCCGATTGGTTCAGTAGTTTTTGTGCTATTCATTGAAAAGTGCTCCAAGGTCCGGGAAAACCCCGTAGAAGAACCAAAAAGGGCTAGGCGCGCTATCGCGCGCCTAGCCCCAATTTTGCATATGTATTTTGCCCGTGAAAAGTGCAATGTTTCGCGCTGTACATATATGAACCTCTCCCGTCTTCCTTCAGTCTCTGAGTTAGGTCGTAGACTCCTGCTACAGCACAAGAAGTTTCCAATCACACAAGCGAAGAACTACGAAGTAAAAACATCAATGAAGTAAATGAAGTACTACGAAGTAAAAGCCAATGAAGTAAACGAAGTACTACGAAGTGAAAAAGTCAACAATTGCCTACGTCACTGCCTTTCTGCGCTATTTCGTGGGCCACGGAAGTTTACGTGACCCACGGAGCTGTCTCCTCACCTCGGATCTCCATAGTATCCATCCTCACAGCGATCGCAATAGTGTCCGGTGGTCAAGTTTCTGCACTCGATACAAGCTCCAGATTGTTGATCGCAAAGTGTGGCATGTCCGTTACACTGGCAAACCTGAACAGGGAATGAAGGGATTAATAAAACAACGTTTTTTTTAAATATTACTGTAAAAACACTGTAGATCCGCGCATACACACCAAACCAAAGCTCACCACCAATCAGAAAAACTCTTGTACATCAGAGACCGTATTCACCAACACACAGGGAGTCCTCCCTACGCTCACGGGCTCTACGCACTCTTTAGATCTCTGGGGAGGCCAGGAAGGGCTCCCTGCGTGTTGGTGAATACGTCCTCACAATCAGCATAACTTCAATCCACACCCCAATTCCAATGCCATATTCGCGCGTACAATAAGCATAGACGTCGTTTTCCGAAGCATCAGTGCGCCACATCGACCCTTGCTTTTTATATGGGTTGAACTTAGAGAAGGCTTTACATGTTTTTCATGTAATCAATAAACTCATATGTCTTTATATAATAAAAGAAAAAGAAAGTTCTCACCCTGCAATCGGGGAAGCTCCAGAATCCAGGCTGGCACTGGTTACACTGTCGTCCATAGATACCCTTCTCAAGGCACAGACACTGACCAGACTGCTTGTCACATCTGAAAACGTAAGCTATTAATTATTATAATCAAATCCTGTATTTTCGAAGTTCAAATTTATAAAAAAAATCTGGTTACGGGAGAAATTCAGTGTTGTTCTGTATGAAAGAGAAAACCCCGCATACGCGTATTTTAAAATGCAGTCGTTTTTTCTGTTTCTGGTACACATCAAAAGCGCACCTAGAAGGTTAGCCAATGAGCCCATAACTGTCAGCTCAAGTCCTTAGTATAAGCCTAAGATGTTTTTGTACCTTCAAGTTGTTTAAAATGGGAATTAAAAAAAAGTCTTTCCACGTAAACTCACTGATTGTTAAGTGATCCGACTGAATCACAAGCGCACTCCTGACATCCAGTGGGTCCGAAGCCCCACGTGCCCACGGCGCACTTGTCGCATCTAGAAAGGAACAAATACACATACAAACACTAAAAAATGATTGCATATTAAAGCGAAATACCGGCCGGTTTTTGAAACACAAACTATATTTCGTTTCCGTTTGCTTCATTTTCTCTGTGGTTGGTGCTGTCAGTTTGAAAATTTAAAGCGAAATATCGGCCGGTTTCTGAACACATCGAGTACACCAGCTCTTATACAGCTTATGCAAATGAACAACATTAATTAGAATAAAAAATCGAGCTAAATTCGAGTAATTTAGCATAAATACGTAAGAATCCAGTTGTCAGCTATGCGTTTCAAAAACCGGCCGGTAATTCGCTTTAATATACTACATTTGTGACGACACCAAAATGCAACAAATTAGGCCTGGAACCACATTAGGCTTTAAAATAAATCAGTATACAAATCGCTTATGGGGTTTGCAAGTGTGCAACAATTCCTTGCAAGTATGTACACGAGGTACCGTACTTTGGAACTAAGAATGAATATATAACATGAGAAATTATAAAATCGTTCTAAGACTCATTTTTCCAAGACAAATTTTTCGGCATACTTGCAAACCCCATTACACACAATGAGCCTACCAAACAAACTTTTACACAACGAAGATAAATGCAACAAGTGAAACGTTGCGGTAGCACAGTAGGATTTTAGAAAGTTGACTACGGTAGCTCCGGAGTATCTTAGAAAGTTACGTGCGCGTGTTTGTCGAACTTTAGGAGGTTGTCAATAATGTGAATACATAAATCATGTATATACTTTTTTAAATCTTTATCTATATTTTTATGAAACTCCCGATAAGGTACATAGTCTTGCAGCACACTTACAAAACCACGTGTCACATCGCTTTAAAACTCCCCTTACCTTCTTCCAATAACGTTGGCCTTGCACTGGCACTGTCCTCCCTGAGCGGTACACATTCCGGATACGGAACCGGTAGCGTCACAGTCACATTCGATCGTACGGTTCACAAGCATTGCAGCCACTGGGCAGATGTATTGCTGGCAAACCTGAAACGACGAAGTATATTAGGTAACGTTTCAAATCTTGCTTCGTAAGTCACTTTCCCTTTTCTTCAATTTCTATATAGCTGCGTTCAGCGGTACACAGAAGCGTAACTTATCCAATAGAGCAAAATATCACAAGCTTGAAGAGCTCTGCCCACGCACCCAATACATGATATATGATGACGCCCAATAAGAGCATACAGGTTCACCACAGTACATCGGATAACTATAAACTATTGTCACAGAGCCAGCGATTATTTCAAACTCTCACCTCCGAGTAGTCTGACAAGGGCGTCAGAGATAGCGCCACGTTTCTACACTGGTATCTATCGTACTCCTGACGATGCTGCTGTCCTCGTGGCGTCTTGAAGATCTCAAACGAATCGGTTGGCGGGGCCAGTACCAGGGAGTCAATAAGGAGATGTGCCGACCTGAGAAAAGATTAATATATAGAACGTTTCACATTTAAATTCTCACGGCTTCCAAGCAAAAATGGTCGAATGAAGAATCTGGTAACACAGAAGAAATTACGAACGATCATTGTCAACCGCTACGGTCGCCAATAATTCCTCAACGTATTCAACCACTCGAATACGAAGGCAAAGCCCCTCACCTGTCATTGGCGACACCAGTTCTCTTCTCTCCAAATTGAACTCGGATTTCGTAGTCAACTCCGGCCTCCAGGCACACGGCCGGTCGGACCTGAAGAAATAAATCATTATTATTCTGATCTCCATCTACCTCAAGCACCAATTCTTGTTACATGTAAGGAAAACCAAGGTGCAAATATACCAGTGAATTAGCGACAATTAATGATCTTCAACTATACAATTTCTAGCAACCCCGTCAGTTAAATTGCCCTCTTTATATTTGTTTCACCATTGAAGAAAACAATTGAATACTCACCTCAGCATATCTTCCTCCGGGATGGAGTCTTGCAATCAAGTAATCATCCGATGCGCTGGCGTCCTTGCACGGCCCAAGTGGCGAACCATCCCCGGGACGAACAATGAAAATCTCAACATTCTCCCAGCCAACAGGGTCCTAAACATAGTACAGTACATAATACTACATGATACTCAACGAGCTAGTAATAGTACATGTAACAGGTAATTTACATTAGATCCAATCATGGTAAACAGCAGTGTTTCAATGAATACACATAAATGTAGGCACCTCCTCAAGTCACTGCTAAATGTGAACGTTCCGGTCCGACAGGCTAACTACTGATTCCGTCAATTCCGTGAGTTTTCACGAGTCAGTTACCTTTTCTAGAACTACAGCAATGTGAACTTTATCTTCTAAATATATGTTTTTAAATAATTCGAAATAAAATATCTTCTAATCCTTTATAAATAAAACTCACTCGTTGTCCATCATATCGAAGCACAATGTTGTAGTCCATGCTCTGCTGCAAGTGGTTGACCCTAAAAGTTAGATGTTATTATCTTCACATGTAAGTAACACAATAAGAGAGCAGGTCTGTCGTAGCAGTTGTATCCAACATAGTCCCGATTATCAGCATAATCGTTAAATGATACGTCATACATGAGAATCAACCCAAGTTGCTTACACGATAATTTTGGTTCGCGATACAATTTGGAGAGAAAAAAACTTATTGCGGCCAGGTTGCTCTTTCAACTATTGATTCCGTCTGATTCCGTCAGTTACTTTTTCTAGCACTACACTATCCAAGTAAATAACTCGTAAGCAACCGCGGGGAGAAGGAGAATACGAGGTGTTGTAACAGAGTTTCATACAAGAAGTTGAGGTACGCTGTACAAGTAGGTATTCATCTCTGTTAAGATGGAAGGAAAACATATCAAAATACATACTTGAATCCAATCGAACTCCTCTCATTCACTCTGGCGAAACCCTCTCCAGTCCACGTGTGATCTCTCTCATTGTCGGGGCGCTCACGTAATTCAACGTCAGCCTGTAAAGTTTGAAAATTGTAGTTTGTAGTTGTTGCAAAAAGCTCTCTGGATCTGGGCTCATTGTCAGAACTTGAGCATCCTTGCTACAATCCAGGAAATCAAAGAATCGAAAAAGTTCATACACACAAACATACACAATCACAGGAAAGTGCCCGATATGGCCCCGAATATTTTCCAGAAAACCCCGATATGGCCCCGATCAAGGCCGGGGCTTGACCGGGGCCGATAGGCTTCAAAATAAATAACTGAATTCAGAAAAAAACTTACATAAGTGAGGTTCGCATACTCTGCCTCGTACGTGTAGTAATCAATGTTGGCGCAGAAGCGCGATGAGTCCGCGGTATCGCATCTAAAAACATAATGTATTAGGGTCTTTCTAAACGACAAATGGACAAGGTATCTCACACACACTGTACCTGTGTAACTTGGCGGCTACTATATAAAAGACTACCCTCCAGTACAATGGAAATGACAAATGCGAATACAGTTTTACAGCATAAGTTCCAAAACCAGGTGACATTCCACTTTAAATAATCATCCCCACCTTCTTCCCGAGAATCCCTCTCTGCACTTGCACTGTCCAGTCACAATATCACAGGTGTTATCAGTCGATCCTCCAATATCACAATCGCATGCTTTGCATCCATCTACATCATCCTTCGACAGACCGTAGTGGTCGGGCTGCAAGAAAAATTCAAGTAAAGCATATACGCTTCTGCAAAACATAGACACGCAGAATCGGATGTATTACGGTACATATTTCATAGGCTCAATGATTTTAAATTAAAAAATAAAAAAGTCAAATTAAAAACAACGTAAAATTCATGATACAATTTGCCAATCTCTGGCTAGACCAAATAATATAAAAAATATCGAAAACCTACCAGACACTGGTCACAGAGCTCTCCAGCAACCAAACGTTTACAGGTGCACAGTCCAGTGTACTTGTCGCAACCCTGAAAGTTACAATATAGAAAATGCAACTAGACGCATTCAATTCAGTTAGCCAATCAGTGCCTAGATGTCTAGATGTTTCAATAGTACGTCATAATTGGACACGGCATACGGAACGAGCAGAAGTAACAACGTGCTCTCACACTGAATTCAGGCTTACCTGGTTATTGAATGTTCCATCAGTGTTGCACGTACACGCCACACAACCATCAGGGTTCTCGGCGGTGAGATTCCAGTATCCATTCTTGCAACTGAATAACTAAGATTACTTTGAATCAATCCGGAGACCTAGGCTGATACAGTATCACCTCTCTCTCTTTTTTACTCAAAATTCCTCCCCCATCTCTATTTTCTGTCGTGTTCTCTCTCTCTATCCCTCCTCTCTCTCTCTCCTCTCTCTCTCTCTGTCCCTCCTCCTCTCGCTCTATCTCGTAACTGTCAGGCTTCCATGTGACATCTTCGAGCTTTTCGAGGCCCATCTACCAGCTCATTACTTACTCTTACTGGAAAATCCAAATCTGAATTTTTTCACCCACCGATCACAACGAGCTCCATCGACATTCGGTTTGCAATAACATCTTCCGGCTACGAGTCCGCGCTCAGGGTCCTCCTCACCCTCGCAGATGCCCTATTTTAAAAATATTATCTAAAGCTAGGAATGCCCTTTAAAACTTGAAAAACAAAGATTCAGTGGGAGAAAAAACATTCACGAATTAACATCTACACTTACACACTTTCATCCTCTTAACCTTAATCTTATTTAGACATTTACCTCTAGCAGTTACTAAACTAAACACACTCGGCTGGTTACAAAAGTCACTTACCGAGAGTCACGAATACAATATACTGTATACCACCACAAATAATTAACAAACAACTAATAGCACAGACATGAGTAATGTTTGATCACTAATCAATATCTATCAATAAACAAAAACATTCATAATATAAATTAGTCCTTACATCGTTGAGTGATCCAGTCTTGTCACATTGACAAGGCAGACACACATGTGGATCGTAGATGGGGCGCAGGGGATCTCTGAAGAGTAAAACATTAGAGTTAGAAAAAAGGTAGTTAAAAACGTACGAGCAAAGTGAGTCCAGGTGGTATATGTACTTAGTCAGCACTTAGGTATAAGTACTTAGTCAGTACTTATTCCTGGTACTACAATTTTGACAAAAAACGTTAGAGAGTCTCATTGTTAAGAATTATGCAGCTGGAAATTTCAAGTTTGCATGTCTGCTCTACAGCAAAAAGATCATTCACAGTGATGTAAAGAATATCTTGCTAGTCTAGTTCATTACCTGTAAAAGTGCGGCCTGCACAGCTCGCAGTGAATTCCCATTGTACTATGCATGCAATCGTCGCAGACACCACCGGAAACATGGCCTGAAAGAAAATAAATTATTTATTACACACTAGAGGAAATTCATAATCTTAAAAACACAACCCCTATTTTACTGATACGGCTACGTCGTACAATACTTGAACCTACCATATACAATAGGAAAACACCCGGATGATGCAGACCTACAGTACACCTTACGCTTCAGAACGTTCTATGTGGACTACAACTACAGTAACTAATGAAGACTACAGTACTCCGACTGGTCAGCTAAGTACAACTCTTTCAACTCACCGCTCGCTTCGAACACAGCACGATCAAAGTGACATCTGGCGGCGTGTCCATTACATTCGCATCTAAAAACGATGACGTCATAAGAGTACATAGAAGCAAATTAGCTCCTAGCAAGCAATGAAGCAACCTAGCAATTTGTCGTTGAACACTGAGGCCGTATTCACCAACCCACAGGGAGCCCTCCCTAGGCTCACGAGCGCTCTGAATCTCTTCTGCTCTAGCTCTCTCTACGTGTGTTGGTGAATACGGCCTCTGGACTTCCTCACCCTACTCTACCCAAATTCCCTGCGCCAAAGATCGTTGGACACTAAATTGAACCGCCCTTGAATTATTAACCAGTCCCTTCACTCCCACAATTTCGCACCAAGCAAAAATTAAACAAAAACCATCCTTCTCCACTGAGCACAAGCTTACTTTCTTTCACCAACAAAAACAATCTTAAACCTAACACCTGCACCAGCTGCACACCCACAAAACATCGAACAGAAAACCAAGGTTCAGAGCGCACAGCAAAGACCACCAACGTTTTCTAATCCGCGCTTATTTTTCTAGTTACATATGTCCAAAAATCACACATCCGCGAAACAGTCGTTTACAGTCTACACTATACACAGGAATCTGCACTTGGAAAAAGTCAACGAGTGTTGAATATTCGTATTGAACCACACGTTAATAAAGAAGCCATCTCTTCTCTTGAACTGAAGCGTAAACGAGCTCGTGTATAACATTCCAACATTCCTGCCGAATATACAAGTTTTAAGTGTAACTGTTTAAGTGCCCCAGCCTCTTGATCCTTCGCCGGGGGCCGGGGGCCGGGGATTCACAGATTCTGCTGGAGATCCTAATCAATGCATACCTCTTGCACTCATTAGTCTCCGTTCCAATAGCCGGCCTCCATGGCATATCATTGTAGAAGTCACGGCACTTCTCGCAGTTCAGACCCTCCGTGTTATGCATACATTCGCAACGACCGTGCACCTATAACAGTTCTATTACGCTATGAAGGAAAAAAAAACCAGGATATAAAAACCAGGAGCATTCTTAACTTTCATCGATCTCCATCGAAATAGAAGCTACATTCGCCCGGGCGTAGTGCTAAACATTCCCGAGATAATAATAATAATAATAATAATAATAATAATAATAATTCAGTTCACTTAGTGGGAGCAGAAATTCCAACCAAAATGACACAAATTTGGCGTTGTATATGTTCATTGCATACTCTATATATCCCCAATACTCTATCACTCCCGAAGCGGGCGAAGAAAAACAGCGGAGGATAATAAGGACAACTATACTGTACATAGAAAACATACAATATCAGGTCGATCGTATGCAGGATCCGAAGCATCCAACGGAATACATCTGAAAAACAAGCAATGTTCTATAAAAAAATAAATACATACAGAGAATTTACAACTTCCGGTTCTGGAACAATACATTTTGAACAACAAGACAAAAGTTACAGCTAGTTCAAACGCAATGTTGCAGTGATATCATAAAATGATGGTTGCTCTACAGTCAGCTGTTGCAGTAGACCCCCATTGTTCATATCTTACCACACAGCTTTACCACAAATACTAATATGTATACTACCACCAAGACATCAAAATATAGGTCCTAGTAATAAGCAGTAAACAAACCTCGAAGCGTGTCCATAGCAAGAGCACGATCCACGAATAACGATCTCGTAAATGGCGTAGTAGTATTTTTCGTCAATTTCCGGCCTAAAACAAGTAATTATAGTAACATTTCAAGCTAGTATCTTATTACATGATTGACTGGTTTTAACCAAGGAAATAACGTAAACTGTGAGTATGGAAAGATTCAAATGTTTAAAATGGTTAAATAGAGCCTTCATATGGTTGGGAGAAAATATGCATTCGTTTCTGTTTACATATATTTAAAGCCAAAGTGCGATCGCTAATCATAATTCATAAAGGCTACAATATGGAATTAGGTATGGCCATACAAAAAAGCATACATACAGTATTTGTACAGCACGGAACCACAAACTTAATATTAACATACATAATTATTATCATGCATGAAGTACATATATAATTTACCTTCGACGACCGTGGAAACTGTAAATTACAAAAAATACATATAACACAGAGAGAAATATCGGAAATATCGGTTGGTTACTTATTTGCTGCAGTACGCCACTGGCCACTATCGACTGGCTGCGCTTCCAGCAAACAACCTAACAACCATAGTTTTCATGGCGCAAAAGAACAAAAAATAAAGTGATGAAAAGTACCATTGCCCAAATAACCATTCATCTACATCTAACAATAAGCATCAAGGAACTCCAATAGAAGTTTCAAAGTTTCACAATTTTATGCAAACTGCAACTGACCTATAATCGAGCAAGTCGTCTCCCAGTGTGTGCAACTTGGTAAAGTTGAAGCGCAGATTTGTGACCTGAAACAAATCAGATTATCACATTTACTAAAAAAAACCAGAAACAAAATACAAACAGACAGGTTTGCTAAACCAGTCACATAGAAATTCAACTCAGAAATGAGTACGGAAAACAAGTAAGTACAATTACTGTATTCAAGTTACAGTGCCACTACCGATAACGCGCTAACAATCTAAAAAGCTATTGCTGTATTCAAGTTACAGTACTCCAAAATTCTACCATACCCGCTAACAATCTAGAAACTGTACAAAACAATTTCTTGGGTGCTTGTTTTGAAGCCCTAAGACATACTGTAACTCTTTGTGTAAAGCCATCACCTCCTTGCTGAGCAAATTTTCAAACCCGAAGAAAACAACAAACCTTGAGCAGAGTGGAAATCTCTTCTGAATACGGATCATCGGTTGCAATGTGAGGTGAGATCACCTTGTACACGAGCTAGAATGGGCAGTAGGTTAATCAAAACAATTATCTGGCAGTAGGTCCTAGCGAAGTTGTTTTGTGAACAGCCTTTGACAAAGTGCCCGAAGCAAAGAAGTAAGCACTGTGTATATAGTAAGCATTTTCGTAGCTCAGACGACATGGGTGGGATACGTTGCCAGGTCCTTAGATGTACACGGCTTAATCAAGCGGTGGATGGAATAACTATAAAGTTACCTAAGCAAAGGTACCGCTGGGTAATCTACCGTAACCCTACCTGCTTACCCAGGTAGCAGGTAGGGTACCGCTGGGTAATCTACCGTAACCCTACCCGCTTACCCAGGTAGCAGGTATGGTACCGCTGGGTAATCTACCGTAACCGTACCCGCTTACCAAGGTAAGATGCCGCTGGGTATCTACCGTAACTCTGCTCACCTCTCCTCCAGTCGACGGTGCAACATCTGAATACTGACTACTGCAAACGACGTCAGTATGTTTGGTCGGATTACCCTCCGGGATTCCAGGGTACGTATTCGCACAGTCGTAGGCAAAATAGCGGTAGACATGCCTGGAAAGTTTCAAACATGAGTTGACATAACACAACACAAGATTTACTACTGGCCCACTACTGAAATGCGGCCTCCTAACGTTAATCTCGTTTCTCGTTCCACGCAACAAATAACCCTACACACAATTAAAGACATGGCACATGTTTAGTTTACGTGACATTCATCAAAAGACCAGAAGAGCGCAGTTAATTTTCATTCTCTGTTCATTCTCTTTTTGCAGATTATATGATTTACAATAACTTATAGGTTGGTCGTTGGCAAATGATCTCATTTTTGCGTCTAGGTGTCTAAACCCTCACCAAGTCTTTCCAAAATCAGCTGATCGTTCAATTAGCATGGCTGCCGGTCGGAATGATTTGAATGTCATAATCAAGTGAGTGAAGTGGAACTCCGCCTCCAGGTCCAGACGTACCGAAACATTTTGGACGCCTAAAATTATTCAATATAACCATCTTCTCCCAGAATTGAGGACGCGTTCGTCAAATTCGGAAAACAGGATTTGGTCCACAGTCAGCGCTAGGCTCAAAATCAATTCAGGAATATCTTCAAAACAAAGGACAAGAAACCAGGACATACAGTACACCTCAAAGGTATACTGTGGCATACAGTATACCTCTCCGACCTTTAAATTACGCACAAAAACTAGAATCATCATGCAAAACAGTAAAACTCACCGTTTCCACTCTGCCACCAGTTACGGGTCTTGTCCTCGAAAGCCTCAGTGACAACGTTCTCGATTCTACAACAAGACAACCATATAAGTGTGACTATTATTTACATTGTTACTATATCGTACCATCAACATACAGTACCAAATCAAACTCTACAGAAACACAAAAGAACATAACAAAACATCAGTCTACAGTAAGGTGTTCGAAAGAGCCGATCGCCGACGAAAAACGGCAAGATAAGTGCACACGACACAAATAATTCAAATAAAGTCCCAATAACCGAATAATCATGATTGGAGGTCGGTCGTTAGTCCAAGTCGAAGAAATAATAAAAAAAACGTAGTTTAAAATTTAAAGCTGTATTGCGCCTTGTTTTGGTGTTGAACGACTATCATCGACTGCTCCAACAAGTTTCGTTTGCGCATTCCTTGGTAGAAATAGGTACAACACCACTTTAACAAAATATCATCGTCTAACCTGTGCGACATTCTCTGCGGGTCTCTATGAGGGCTCCACGGCTGTCGTGAATCACAGTAGAAACACTTTGTTGAGTCTTCCAAGTGAGAGACGATGCAAAACCTTGAAGTTTCAAATGAACAATAGAAACAAGGTAAAACCATGGATTCTAAAATTCGGTCAGATCTTCACAACTCGCATATTTGGTTGCCGAAGATAAATAAAAATAAACTGCCGTTCTAGTTACTACTAAACTTAACGAGAGTAAGTAATAATGAATGCATATATCTTAATAATTACCATGTACACCACACAAAATAATCTCGCCAGGTACATAGAAACATTACTGTTACCATAACTTTCACCTCTGTCAGCATACGGCACTTACTAAAGGGTGCACCCGTTGTCCCGCTAGCTAAGCCTTGGTCATTACACAATAATCTCGCCAGGTACATAGAAACAGTACCGTTACCGTAACTACACCTCCGTTATGATTACTGTATAACCGTACTTACAAGACGACCCCTTTCCCTTACCTCTGTCTTCCCGTCATTCCACATGTCGACGTCGCTGACAATCGATGTTTTCTTCCAATCAAAAGGTTTCCAGTGACCGGGTAGCAAGATCTATCGCGGCAACGGTCTTCATCTGCTACAAAGGTTTTTTTGTAAGAAAGAAAACACAATTTCATAATGGCTCGATTTTTGGAACAACCTATATGTAAGTAGGTAAATATCTAATACATATTTAACGTTAAAGGTTTCGTTAGCGGAAATACTAACATATACGCTTGGACATCAAAAGAACTCAATATCAAGTAAGACATGTGAACAATATCAATGATTTTAACACGGTGGCTAACTTCTTGTAAACAAGTTGAAACATCACTTTTTCTTTACAAAATTTACAATCCTTCAATAAACAATCGCACCAGGATACAAGAATACGTGTCTCTTTTTCCTACAAACTCTGACACAAAGAAACGACTTAAAGCGGAACAGCACTTGGTTTAAAATGCACGCTGCACAACTACATGTCCAATTACGGTAAGCAAATTTCTGTGCCGGGAGGATCCAAACTTCAAACCCACGTGTCATACCGCTTTACATCTAGCTACTTACCATCGATCGCTATGGCGCAAAGCGCGACGGCGCACAAGCCGATCCACGCTCCTCGCATCGTGGGTGGTCGTTACGCTCTCTGGACGCTTCGGTACGATAACGCCAGGTACAGCGAGAGGCGGCAAACGACTAAAACCAGAAAAAAACGTATTTTAAAATTAAGACAACCACAACTAACTTCATGATTACAGCGCAAAAAAACCACACTTTTCGCAAAGTAAAGGAGGGACTACTTTCCAACCGTCCACACAAATGGACAGGCATTCATAGGGAAAAAAATAAACAATAGCATAACTAAAAACTACAATCCATGAAATCATAAAATCAAAGCAAGAACCTCCGTAAAAATTTTTAATTTGTAGCCTCTACAGGAAAATTTAAATGCATAGCTTCCATAAAAATCAATACAAGAACTCAACGAACTACAGGAAAATTTAAATATATAGCATAGCCTAGCCTAGTGCCAAGTAAAGTCGCGATTTGTTGGCGAGCGACGATTGCAAGGGAAAGGTCAGCGTCGCCATCCGCGCGCCGAATGATGACGCACTGATTGATAACAGAACGGACGGATGATCAAGACATCTTCACTTCACACTTTGATACTACTATATACATACTAGGATGTTGTTCTGCGAATTCGCACCGGAAAAAAACCAAAAAGGATTCTCTTAGAATTCTTTTTGGATTTCTTGCTCTGCGAATTCGCAGTATTTCCGGTGCGAATTCGCAGTGCAAAATCCTAAGCGAGAGAGCAGGCATTGCGGAGAGGGTGAAGAGGGTGAAAAGTTGTTTTTGCGTTTTTCGGTGCGAATTCGCAGATCACATGAGAGTCTGCGAATTCGCACCGGGTATTTTGCCGGTGCGAATTTGGAAAGTTTGCTGTGCGAATTCGCACAGCCTACTTTTCCGGTGCGAATTCGCAATCCATTAACAGAGTAGGAATAGGCAGGGAGCGAGAGAGTAATAGAGAGACAGCTAGAGAACGAGAGAGTAGAGAAATAGAGAAAAATATCCGAAAAAATATACATACAAGGAACCGAAAGATAGGTAGTAGCCATATGAAGAGCAGTATACTCACAGGAAGAGAAAGAGAGTAGGAGAACACATGTGGAACACCAATTTGATAAGCATGCACGAACGAACATGCAATAAAAATGCAGGTCACAATATCAAAAGAATGGCACACACGCTTGCATGAAATCGACCGGTCTCACTTTAGAGAGTTACAAGTTACAACCAGAAAATAGTATACACAATCTAGAAGTCGTAGGTTTGTCTTGACAGTGTACTGTAGCATAATTGTGATGATATAATACAAAATACAGTTAACAGGTTAACAACCTACAGATACAGACAATGTACCAGTAAAGAACAAATTAGGCAATATTCTACGACGTCAACAGTTTAGAAGTCGTACCGATCGAACAGGAGCTACTACTACCGCTAAAAGTAGATACCAAAAGCTCGGCACCTCTTAATTGGATGAACTGATACGGGGGATGAATTGATAATGGCAAGTTTAAGTTCTGTCTAATTTTGGCATATTAATCACAGTAAGCCACCGAGATAGCTTTTATCCTTATTGAAAACACGAGGCTCATGATCACTTCGAAATCTTGGCGCATCAAATCCAACACTTTTCCACGCATTGCCACATAAGAACTAAGAACATAAAGAATCTCCGAATATGACTATGGCTCCATCATAAAGCACACATAACCTTTTACTTTCTATGTAAACATAGGTCGTACAACCAGCGAGCCGCCATAAGGCAAATATAAGGCTGAGTAGGTCATGGAGGCCAAGAAAGATCATTACATTATTGATCTTAAAATGGTATGGCATGTGGTTTGTAAGTAAAACCATGAAGATTTGTGGGTCTGACCTTACCGTTAACGTAACTCATAAAACAAAAATTAAGCAATACCACAGACAGGAAGAATGTTAAGCAGTAACTTCTTTTGAACTGCTTATGTAAAGTAAAAATGCATATTCTTATTCTTAAAACGAAATACCAGCCGTTTTTTGAAACACGTCGAGTACACCAGCATTCTTATGCAGATTATGCACATAAACATAAATTAAAAATCGAGCTAAATTCGTAATAATTCAGTTGACCACGATGTGTTTCAAAAACCGGCCGGTATTTCGATTTAAAGCGAAATGCTACCCCCTTTGGAAAATTTACATACGATAAGAAAATCCTATGTATCCTATGCTAATTTTGTACGATCGTCCACGGCAATGGTACAAAATTAGCATAGGATACATAGGATTTGCTTATCATATGCAAATTTTCCAAAGAGGCTAGCATTTCGCTTTAAACTAGATCACTACCACTACACTCTTCTTTCTCCTATCCTGTTGAAAATCAACAAAACGGAAAATTTTCAAGAAAAAAGTGACAACCAATCACAACAACTTGTCAAATGTCAAAAGGACAACACTTTCTCCAAAATTCGAAAACCGATACTACAATATCCAACTTCCAATGGTCAAAAAAAAAAAACACAGCTTCCCCCTAGAAACCCAGGGAAAAGCTAGAAACGAAGACCTAATAGTTTCTCTAATAAAGAGGGAATACAGAAGCTAACATATCTCCTAATAGCACCACAAAAACGAGAGATTAGGGTGAAAAAGCGGATGAAAACTGGGGTCGCCGCAATATTACAACAACGATTCCCGTGTTGAGACCGAGAGGGGAGATGGGCTAATTCCCTCTCTTTCCTATATCTGAGCACAAGAGTGAGCAAGAGGTTTATATTTCACATACTCACGGGCAACCGGACATGCCTGAGGCTCAAACGGTCAGCGGAGTTCTAAAAATATCTTTGTGGTATGATGATAATAGGGTTTCAAAGTACGCTGAAAATTTACAGTATTTCGGAACTACACGGGAATCTTTTTTCATATTATATATGCAGGTTTCGTGCAAAAATACAGTAGTATTGACAGAATCACACCGATTTTTTTGGGATACTTTGAAACCCCTTAAGATTAGAAGTATGTCGCTTGAATAAATGAGACGGAAGTCAGTAAAATACTGCACAACAACCCCCACACGGTAAGCAAGTAAACGAGCATAGTTCAGGAAATTCAGCAACAAACTACATCCATATTCAGATAAAGTAAACTAAAGGAACTAAAGTGCATGGTGATCCTACGGTCGATGGACAATCGAGTCCTCATTCCTCATCAAGTCATCAACCAGAAATACAAATTTGCATAACCACCAACCCTCTCTACACTAGAAAGTTTCAGACTAGGAATCACCTAATCAACTTGTTACACAGTATCAGATATACAAATACACTGTTCAAGGAAATATCATGAACAACTACACAACGTTGACGTATATATGAATGCCATGAAAGGCCAACCATAAGCCATAAGAGAAATCGTATAAAAAAACATGCAACACGCTCGATAGCACATTCAAAATCCAAAAAAAAGTTCAGTACACCATATGGCCGGCGGTATAGTTTGGCCACAGGCAAATTTGAGATCTGATTCAATATCGACGTGACCTCTGGCACCACTATCGGAGGGAGGAGAACGCAGGGTAGAGGTTCAAGGGAGCAGACGGTATAACTATCCCTCTCCCTCCCTCCCGCTCCCTCTCACACGCTTACTCTCTCTCTCTCTTCTCTTCTGTCTCTCTCCATTCCTCTCTCTAGACTGATAGATAGGACAATCCTGTGCTCCAATTAATGACCCCTGAGGGCACTTTTCTCGCCAGACACTTATCTCTGCGTATTATGCGGGATCAATCAGAATCGGAAAGTAGAAAGGTGCAACTCGCTTAACTTAACGTCTTCAGAGACCCACACCCCATGCCTGATACCGAAAGGGCGGCAGTATTAGGTGTTTCACGTTTCCAATTCGGAAATTCTGAGAGTGACTTAGGCCCGCTTTACATCCAGAAACCTCTAAACTACCTGACACCTAACACCAACTACTACAATAACTGACAAAGACTCCACCGACTCTCCACTGAATAGAAAGAAAGCTCCACGACACAACTATTAATCTTCCAAGCGCAATAAGAACAAAAAGGAGATCAGTCGACCGTTTTATGCATTAAGTGTGAGTCAGCCGAACAGTTGGCCTCACTTGAATCGAAAAAGCGAATCCGAATGTAATTACGACAACTTAGGGAACAGTAAATGGCCACTTCCACTGTTGGTATTTGCCACTGGCTCTCCTTTTTACAAAAGAGAGTGTGCGGCGAAGACATGGCGCACATGTGGCGAATTCAGAAGGAGTAACGAAAACATTGAACGACGAACTTGTACGGACAAAAGCGTACATACAACTAAGGCTGGGGTGTAGTGTAAAAGACAAATAACCGTAACAGCAACTGCAACAAACCCTACCGTAACGCTAACCGTAAATATGACTAGACTAGGGAGAATAGGCGTGTAAAACACCGTAACATAACCGTATCTTGAAATAGAAGTAGGAATACTGAATCATGACGTTCCGTTGTATCCATATATGATTCGGGACCTGGTACTACCAGTGTCCTAAACACAAACGGCCAGATGCATCTACTTTTTCCACAACAAGCACAGCTGCGCTCCTAGATCAAAGAAGTTTAGCGCGCGTGTTTTATACGGGCTTGCACCCCAGCATAAGCCCTACCCTAGTAAAGTTAGCAAAAACTCAGCCCTTGTCTGGAAAATTCATTGACTAGGAATTATACCTTTTTAACGATTAGACGATTAGAAACGCTCTTCATTGAATACATTTTTTAACTATTTAACTGATACAATAGATAAACAAAGAATAAGTAGTGGATACTACTTGTAGTTTGAATGCTACTGTGAAAGTTTTAATATAGTGAGTAATGAGTCTTTAATACAGCTGAAGGAAGTAATGTTCGTGGCAGCTTGCCTAGAATTTCTGCACAAAAATTCCCAATGTAAACTAATCGCCGAATTCAGGGCAACGCAGTTTTTTCACACCAGATGTTAGCTAGAGGAATATCTGGATAGGAAATAACTCAATGAAGTTCCAAAGCAAAATCCCCGGGTCTCAAATAATTGAAGCATTATAATGTTTAAAGCAGAATGACACGTAGTTTTTGAAACGGAAACAAGACACGGTATTCCAATTGTTTTTTCCAATAACACGGACAGGCACACAATTTTATTATAACATTAACATACGCTAATGCAGCTAGAATGTGTATCAAAACCACGTGCCATACCACTTTAAAGCAATTCCTAACTCTGCAAAAACCAATAACAGTTAGCCGGAAAAAATCACTTGTGAGTCTGACTTTATCTCATCCGAGTCGGTAGCGAACACCGCTTGTGTTGTTTGGTCACAAATACAAGAATAAACAAATAAAGGGTAGTGAGGAGCGGTGCACAGAGGGCACTCACTCACTGATAGTACACAAATCGTTTGGGTAGATTGGCAGAGGAGGAAAACTCACCCAATAATATGAACGCAGTGAAGTAGTAAAGGCTCGAAGAATATTTCTTCTCCCATAAAGGAGCTAACATGTGTTTATCTAACAAAATTTTCTTTATTCACTCACCATGAGGGAATCAAACGCCAAAGACGCGAAGAGATGGATCAAGCAAAAATCGAAGTCCCGTTGTTCAGATGAAAGTACGAATCCTGAACGCAACTAATTCAATAAGCACTATTCAACACTCGTTTGCTTCAAGACCCCTATCTTCCAATTAGCTTACAGTACCTGTTACAGCATTAGAAAATTTACTGTAATTACTTGCCGAACAGCCGAACTGTGACAAAAAGCATACTACAAAGAGTTACCGTTCAAAACCAATCATTTGAAGAGTTTACGCAAAAGATGTGGCGGACATTCAACCGAATAAAACAATAAAGAGTACTCTCATGAGTAATTTTATTATAAAAACAGGATACATTACCACTATTACCACCATTCAATAACAAACCAGTATAATGCAAAAGGGATATCACAAATATTTTGGAACAAAAGAAGCAAAGAAATCAATAATTACCGAAACACAATTAGCTTGTTCAATGAAAGTAGTTACTTATGATTATGCTAACTATACCGAGTATTATGTACACACGAAAGATAGAATGCGTAGGAAGTTATATATATATACAACGTCATAGTAAAGGATGTTGTAGCCCGTTTAAAAAAGCAGAAGGTCCGCAGCGCTCCTCTGGCGCTCACTTGCTTGGCGAAGTAGGCCACACCTTCGCAGGTCCCTCAACGCTACAAAATCATACAGTATGGGCAATCAAAACAGCAGCACGACAATCAAAACATAAAATTAACATCACAGGGCTAGATAATACAAACCGTTAAAAAAAATTTTTTTTTAATCTACAGTTATAGCACAGCTACAATCAAACATAATATCACAAAGGAATAAATATACCATTTACATGAAAGGATTATATGTACAATTAATGTAGGCAATATTATAATAGGCAATAAGTAAAGTAAATAAAATAAAAAATGGGCAAATAAAATAACCAAAACCAGATATTATAATTTAAATACAAACTCGCGTTATAACCCCAACTTAGCCAATACTCAAGGAATACAACAGGACACGTAGAATAGATACTAGATACGAAATAAAAAGGGATTAGGAGTAGGTCAACAAAGGAAAAATAAAACTATAAACATCAGTCCAACTCCAACATATCACATATTAATGGGCTTCGAAGCCTCAGCAGTCTCCAACACAACATCGTGACGTTGCTTGCGAAATCTAAAATAAGAAATTCACATGAAAAAAAAAAAAAAAAAAAAAAAAAAAAAAAAAAAAAAAAAAAAAAAAAAACTAACTGTAGTCAATCGCGCAGTGACTGGTTTTCAGGATCATGTGTTATCGTTTTCAGCCCACACATTGCGGCAAACTCCAAGTATTCAAGTGACTAGACTACAAACGATGATAATTCGATAGGCGACGTCCACAAAAAATGTCCCTTAACTGGGTCATGCTCACCCAAAACAAAGGAAAGACGATTCACAAAAGCCCACAAAAAGACAAAATAAAAGATTCCCAAATAAACACACACCTTTCAATCGCAACCTTCAATGAATACTTTCGATCAAAGAATTCTGATAGTGCTGCATCGGAGAGTACAGATGCCATCAGTTGCTGACACGTCAGACTCCACCCATCCGATGCCGAAGGTGGTCTTTCCGTAGTAGAAGTGGAACTAAAACTACTTACTAAATTCATAATTTCATACCTCTATACCACTACTAACGTACGAACACACCAGCTACCGTCCATAATAGAAACCTAAAGAAACAGGAATAGGAATATCCGAATATATCACTGAACGAAAACATCTCACTCGACCTGGATGTATGAAAACGTCAACATCAACAAAAATCTTAAACATCAACAGAACTGAGCAACTGAGCTACTATGTAATATTTCATGGCAAACACACTTACCTCAACTCCACATCACCTGCCATATCGTTGGCTGAGTTATTCACTTTTGAGGCATTTCCATCTACCAAACCAGAACTGTGTGTGTCCGCTCCTTCCGTTAAATCTGAATGAACCATAATTGCAAAGAAGCTTGGCACGAGTGTAAGTCACAATTCGTCCCGTCATACGAGAAAAAAAAAACATAAATTTAAAGCGGTATAACATCCGAACTTTGAAGAGCGCGGTTGACTGTATTATATTCTAATCGCCCATTTGCACATAATGCATGGTAATTGGTAATGCAGTAATTTTTAACATAAGTATCAAAAACCGGCTGTTGTACCACTTTAAAGAAAGGGTAAACAAGCAACCCACCAGTCACAGTAACAGTCGAATCTCCTACTGCATTGGCGATATCCTCTTCGAGTTGAGCCTGCATTTCCTTTCGAGTGCCACCCAGCTGCAGAAGCACAGTACCTAGAGTTTTAATTATACTGTGATATAAATTGAATTACCAGTCCCAGTGTTAACCTTTCTTTAACAGTAGACCTACATCACACAACAGTTTTAAATTCTCAAGTGTAATACACAAATTTGGCAATGAAACTGGGACACTTTTTTTTACGCTTCAAGATTGCGTTAGACAAGAACGCCTGCCACTGGACCACCAGGCCCCTTGATACAGGATATTATTAAAACCAATAATCACAAATCAAATGCATACCGGTCACCGCCAGCGAGTGAAATATCGGTTGTTCGGGGCTCGACGAAGTAAATACCAATTCATAGATGCACTTCCAGAATTCGATAAACTCGAGCTGCAAACCAAACATAATAAATGTGAAAGAAACAATACGTATCTTTTCAAAGAAACCAAACAGACGTCCTTATCTCCTTTCAGTAGATCTTATTTGTTTTTGAAACAATTTACGCTGTGTTGGCTTTTGTGCGCACCTCCGCGATGTAATAAATTATTATTATTATTATACATTGTTTACATCACTTCCACTCTAATAAATTAAAACGGCCTAAATTTCAAGCACACCTGAAGCACACGTATATTTCAAGCACACCTGAAGCACACAACAATACGTCTTTTCAAAGGGACCAAACAGACATACATTGTTTAGATCACTTCCACTCTAACAAATTAACACAGGCCGTAAATTTCAAGCATACCTGATTCAGTGGGACACCGAGTACCTTCTTATCATCAGGCTTCTCCGACCTTGACGCGTTGGCTCTGATTGATATCGTCTGCGGTACTGTAAGAGTAAAAAGAGATGAACCATTTGTGTATTAAAGCCGTACTGTACCTAGTTTGAGAAATTTGCATATAATACGCAATTTCTATGCATCCTATGCAAATTTGGTGCCCGTCCGGCAAGCTTCCGGCACCAAATTTACATAGGATATGCAAAAGTAGGTACACTAGTGCTTTAAAATCAAGTCTATTTAGATTGGTCTCCAACACAACATTACCAACGCATATTCTTTGATTTCGATATTCAAAATTACGACGTAAACTGAAAACTCAGAATAAATGCTCAGTGCCAGAGGCTGTAACTTTCACAACTTCATTTCAAACTAAAACCCCACAAGACATCGAGGAAACAAGGAAACTACCGTATTCTGGAACAGCTCTCAACGTGGAAACTGCTTCGATTTCATCATCGCTCACTGAAGAAGACCTAAACATCATATATCATAACAATATGACAAATGGCAACCAGCTGAATAACACTCACTCAACCACGCACAACTCACAAAGATTCACTCGCTCAGGCCTCTATTTATATAGGAACTGTAGTCAGGTTCTGATTAGATAAACTGAAATCAGCTGAAGCGAAATACCGGCCGGATTTTGAAACGCATCGTGGACGACTGACTTCTTACGGTATGGTATGTATGCTAATTTGCTCGAATTTAGCTCGATTTTTTATTCTATTTATGGTCATTCGCATAAGCTGCATAAGAATGCTGGTGCACTCGATGTGTTTCAAAAACCGGCCGGTACTTCGCTTTAACTTCGATGCGTACTTTTGGAAATCTCTGTTGAGGCTCGGAAAGTAAGCTACAGTGACACGTTTCACCAAAATATGAAGTTTGAAGTGTTACAGACAAACAGACCAACACTGCTCTATACTACTGTACTAAGTAAGTAGACTCCGGAGATGTTTAAAGCCATTCAGGATATGGATGAGGCGCAACTTTACGCACTGAGTGTCTATGCCCATAGAACATTCCGCCCACAAGTACCAAGCATTAATCCTTCCCACCTAGTCGATTCCACTCCCACAAACGACGACGCCGACGACGCATCAATTAGAGTAGTTGAGCGAGAGGTGCGCGAAACCTAAACAAGGGTATTCAGGGGGACGTTGATTAAGCCCATTCACCAAAACATAAAACGAACCCACTTCTGGAAACTGGGAGGAGACAAGCGCAAGCTTCTCTCACAATAAACTCTTGGAGCTTAGAGTACTGTATGTAAAATACACACAAATTCTCAAAAATATAAACTAACAAACAAAAACCCACCGAACCACTATCTCGGTCCTTTTGTGAGTTAGGGGATCCAAGCAAATGGACCGCCTCCATCGCTTCTTCGGTTGACGACGGAGAATCTGAATCAGCGGCATTTATTGTAATTTATGATTTACCCTATGTCTGACACGTTTTAAAGCGAACTAACGGCCGGTTTTTGAAACGCATAGGATACACCGGCATTCTTATGCAACGTATGCAAATTAGCATAAATAAGAATAAAAAATCGAGGTAAATCCGAGTAGCTTGGCGTAAGAACTCAGTTTTCCACGATGTGTTTCAAAAACCGCCCGGTATTCCGCTTTAAAGAAATATACAGGAAAATGCAATATTTATCTGAACCGATACATTTTACCTATATTTTACAAACTAAACTTGCGCACGTTCTACAAATAGTTTTTGCACCAAACGATAAAAATGTTCAACAAACCGTGAAGCGCAAATACGCTCGTCTTGTCCAAATCGCTTTCATTGAATGCCGGTGGCTTGTGACAGCGATATAAAAGAGACAGCTTCTCATCAGCATCGCCCTAAAACCGACTCAATAGAGCTACCAGGATGAAAGTAATGCAAATCCCACGCACCCACGCACGCAGACCCATCATACGGAGGAGGTATGACTAGCTCCGCAGCCGGCAAACACGTACGGACGGTGGCTAAATGCAAATTTGATTTGCCTCCGAAGTGGCTCTGAGGCACACTCCACGTTGGAGTAGAAGAAGCGCGCGACTTTAGACACAGTCTATTACCAATTTGAACAAAACCATAAACAACACCCACCTTCATTAGAATTGATAAAGGAGATACAATGTCCTTGAATGCAACACTACCGAGCTCCCCATCATCGAGTAACTGCAATTAGGATGGACCACATTAAAAATGAATAAGAAAATCGGTTTTCTAAAACAACGGCTGTTATATATTAACGGACCACACACACCGATCAAGTACTAATGTTCAAAACAGTAAGGTAAGTAAGGTGTAACTAAAAAAAAGCAAAGACTAATTGACATTGTTCACCTACCCTAAACAGACGTACAGTCAGCACTTGTGGAACCTTCCATGGCAGCAACTTCGGAATGATATCGTCAAACAGCTCAAAGTCCAAGCTATATTGTCCTCGAGGATCTGAGCAGGATCTAAAATATGTCCTTGTCGATGCTAACCTGTAGCAAACACACGAGTTTCAGTTACTCATGCTGCTAACAACATGTAGCAGAGGTTCAGTCACTCACGCTGCTAACCTGTAGCAAACACGAGAGTTTCAGTTACGACTCGCTGCTAACAACATGTAGCAGAGGGTCAGTTACTCACGCTGCTAACACACGAGTTTCAGTTACTCACGCTGCTAATCTGTAGAAAACACGGGAGTTTCAGTTACGACTCGCTGCTAACAACATGTAGCAGAGGGTCAGTTACTCACGCTGCTAACACACGAGTTTCAGTTACTCACGCTGCTAATCTGTAGAAAACACGGGAGTTTCAGTTACGACTCGCTGCTAACAACATGTAGCAGAGGGTCAGTTACTCACGCTGCTAACACACGAGTTTCAGTTACTCACGCTGCTAACCTGTAGCAAACACGGGAGTTTCAGTTACGACTTGTTGCTAGCCTGTAGCAGACCCAGATTTCAGTTATTCCGGCTGGTAACCTGTAGCAAACGCCAGAAAGTTTGAGTGGGTACCCTCGACTTTAAGATGAAGGGCATTCTCCAACATTGATTTGGTTACCGCATTTTTCCATCGCTTTCCTTGCGCGGGACACGCTGGTTCAAGGCCTTCAGTCGTGAAAGGTTAGAGAGCAGGTATTCTTCCTAAAAGTAAAAATTCGATACCAGAAATCAATGATCACCACGATCAGAAAAGAAAGTAAGTGCTAAAAGGAATAACCAAATTTCAGCCGGTCAAAGGTGTCAATTGATAAAGGGTCAAGGCATATTGGTTTTGAAGACGGTGCTTATAGAAAGAAACAAAAAAAAACTCACCTTGATCAGATGATACAACGCCTCCAACTCCTCGTTGTCGAACCTACAATCCGTTTCCACAGAGCGGAAGACGCAACGCATTTGCGAGTCCTCGAGATTCTAAGACACACGTTAATTTAGATGATGCTGATTAATAATAGTCAATGATCTGTCAGCTGTGTTCTTGTCCAGGAATATTTATAACTGAGCGGCCGTTATAAATGTTTGTACTCGTAACTTGCCGACTTGCATGGAGCGATGGAGCTATGGAAAAAAAGCATTGGACTATAAAGAACAAGAAATAAACTAACATAAGGAACATAAGAAAATAAGCTAACATAAGCTAACTTAAATTGTGCTACTTTTGACTGTTGCTTTACTCGACAAAACTGTACGTTGCATATATTTTTTCTCATGAATTGTATGTGTGTTATATTATTATATTATAATTATTATATATTATTAATTAACGGAAAACCAACCTGCACAATTTTAAGACGGTGCTTTAGTCGCATCCTATCAATCTGTTCGGCGGTGAAAGCAAACCCAAAATCTCGATACGACTCGCCGATAAGGTCTGTGATACTGATCTGAAACGAGGAACAAAGGAACGTATACAATTCAATTCGTAATTGACAATATTGTTAAACTTCAGTAACGATACTCCAGAGGCCATATTCACCACTCAATTCCCCACGGGGAATTCCCCGTCTTTTAATCTGCGTGTCCCACATTAGAACGCTATTTTCTGTCCCCAGGGACAATTTCCCCGAGGGATTCGGAGTGGTTAATATGAGGCCATATTCACCACTCAATTCCCCACGGGGAATTCCCCGTCTTTTTCTCTGCGTGTCCCACATTAGAACGCTATTTTCTGAACCCAGGGACAATTTCCCCGAGGGATTCGGAGTGGGCCTCAGGACTCTAGTAACGCATCTCTACAACATCTTCGCAGGTCAGGTCACATACAGCTCCCCTTAAAATAACCTTCGGGGAACTCCCCGTTTTTACAGATGTCAGGACAAGGCAGATATGCAGTTGTTACCTCTATCCCACTGAAGCTGCAAATTGCCTACCTGCCCATCGCCCGCCACCTTCTCTGTGATTCTCGCCGTGTACTTTGACAGCAGAATCATCGTCTCTCCATCATCACGTGCTGACGAAACAACGTCTTCGTTTTCTTTGAGAATCTTCAGGGCAACTTGAAACATTAGCTGGAAAATGAGAAAATAATTAGTTAATTATCACCTGAACTTAAAATTAATGGCACGTGGCATATATTGCATGAAAATTTCTGCACCCGGATGTGAAAAAGCAGTTTTTCTACAATACGTGGGAAAGCAGCTGCCCAGTGCGCTTCACAAAACATATTCCAAGAAACCGTCAAACCTTTGCGCCTTCAAAAAAGAATAGATCGAGGATCCGGATAGCTGCTTCCAGCTTCACATCAGACAAGAATATGGTCAAAAACCAGGACAGGGCAATCTGAAAAGCGAAAAGTTACAAAATACAAAACAAAAGAATCTCACAATTTCAACGGTACCAACAGCCCGCAAGCCACAAGTCAAAACTAAGCAGAATGTGAATCTACACAAAACACCAGCGTCAACAACATGAATAAACGAGTTTCCTATAATCCAATATCAAACAAACTAAAGTAATTAGCAATTATAAATTCAAGTTCTAAAGCAATTAGCAATCACTATGTATTACTCCAGGCACTGGGACAATTCATCACCACAACAGCAACAAACGAAATAAAAAATAAAGGACACACCATTTGACTGAGTCCCACTTTGTCCAATTTGCACCCCACCGATGGGATCAACTTCTCAACCAATTCACAAAATACACCTGGAAGAGAGAACCATTAAAATATCACTTCATCACAGTACAAGTACAGTGCCTCAGAGGAACCAAATGTGTATCCAATTAATCTCAATTAACGTGTGTCCAACTAACGGCATTGGCCAGAGAAATATAAAATGCGCAATCCAATCCAATCATTAAATTGGCCAACAGTGTTCAAATGAAAATAATTCACATCAACTTCTAACAGATTCAGCTTCCAACTCCCTTAGACTAGACTAGACACAAACCCCCGATCACAAATGAACCAAAACTCCCATCCTACACAGGTGGTTTATATCTTTTGCCTTTCTCAGTTTTAGCTGTTTCTCACTAGCATATTCATCCTAGCTATTATATCGTATGCTGTCAAACATCGACGCACGGTACATGGTACACTCTGTGCAAGAGGTGGTTGGGGGACTTCCAAAAAAGTCACAAAGGGTCACTTCTACCTATCCATCAGGGGTACAGGTTGGTGGGTGAAAACACGCACGAACCACCTCCGAATTGGTTTTGACCACATCCGAACGCAATTTCAAATATATTTGACCGAAACATGGAGTTTTAAAACGGTCTATCACTAAGCTAAATAAACCACCTCCATTTATGCACGGAATTTTTACCCTGCTATCCATAACAAAAAACTACCGTACCCTGATCAACAAGCGCTCCAACAACTTTCGTATTGTAGTAATCGGGTAATAACCGCTCACAAACTGCGACCAACAACCAAAATGCTTCTTCTTCTGGCACGAAGAGTAGAAGCACACTGCCGACGATGTTCATCGCTTGGCAATATCCTAAAAGCACCCTAGACTGATATGATATTAAAGCGAAATACTGGGCGGTTTTTGAAACGCATCGAGAACACCATCACTCTTATGCAGCGTATGCAAATGAACACAAATTCGAATACAAATCGAGCTAAATTCGAGTAACCGCAAAAGTACATAAGAATTCAGTTGTCCATGATGCGTTTCAAAAACCGGCCGGTATTTCGCTAGGCGTTCCGTTCAAGATCATCACACACAGGTAGACAATCCAGCGAGGAAATAACAAATAACTAATGAAGATGGGCAGCCAGGTAAACATGACAGTTACCATTTAAAAAAAAATGTTTTGTTTCACAGAGGTAACTTAGGTACCGATCATTCACGAGATGTCATTGTCTTTCTTTTTGGCATGTGTAATGGTATAATAAAAAAGAAACAAACCTATATTGGGATTTCTGGTAGCATAGGCCGTCAGTATTCTTCTCAGTGCGTCGATTCCGATTCCCCTTTGGAAGGCCGGATGCTCTGGCAGACTCCTAAAATGCTGAAGCTAACATCGGTGGGCCAATCCTCCCGATGGTACCGCCCAGCAGTACGGTCCGTAGAAAGAATATACCAATCGAGAATCACCCATTAAATGCTTAGAGAAATCACTATACCAGGCCACAAAACAGTGCATAAAATCACAAACCACCATCACCGGAGGTTATTGCAACCATATATTTAAAAAATTTATTGCTAGTAAAACATTTTTATGTAATGTTACAGCCTGTAGATAAACAGACCATCTATGCGTCAGGAGTATCCTCTGAATAAGGTACATCACTTACCTATGCAAATCCCTTTCAATCTCCTCTTGCGCCACCGAGAACTGATCTGATAACGGGGATTCTGTCAACAACTTTCGATAGTAGCCAGGATGCATAGCCATCTCGGCAGAAGCACCGCTACAAGACATCCAAACCTGAAAACAAATGTTGAATTAAATCTACACTGTAAACGGTCTTCTACATCCACATCCTAAAATTAAAAGCATAACTCCATCTATAACTAACGACACACTGCGTGGAACTGTAAACCCCACAACTCAGTCGCGCCAATTGGAAAACATGTACCGTATATCATCCCTCTAATCTCTAAAACTATACATTTACATGGGCATGGGCACGACTACATTTACTAATGTCTCCATCAGCAATAATAACAATAAATATATCCAACTCACATCCGGTCTTCTCTCCAGCGGGAGTCCGTCAAGTAGCAATCGATGCATGTCCACCGTTCTATACATACAAACGCCCCATCCAAAATCGTCGACCAGTCGGTCCCACTTCTTCACGCACCTTAAATTCGTCCTCCCTTTACGACACTCGGACTCGGACTCGTACCATACTATACTTCGTACCATAGATCAGATGTCTTGTACCTTGTACCGTAGACAGGTGCGTAATGCTAGCGTAACGGTGTGAACCGTTTAAGTGTATTACATTGGGGTTAATGCTAACCTCAAACTTGGGTAATTAAACCACCTAACTAAAATCACTCCAACCACAAAGCAACCAATTCCACTCCCTCACAGAACTATTACGGAAAATGGGTTGCGAAACAAGAAATGGAGCAGCAAATATGGAGTAAACTTATGCTACAGTTGAAACATTGACATTACTGGAAAAACATGTTCTCAAAAACCATACCGAACCCCACCTAAACCATAGCATAAAACACCCCGCCAGACGCCAAATACGGACGATCATCTCCCGATCCGTAATGCACTGTATGCAAATTAGTCTAAATCACCTCCCGATCCGTAATGCATTGTATGCAAATTAGTCTTAATCATCTACTCAAAATTTTGAGATTCAAACTAGCATTGTACACAAAAACACAATATAGAAGAGATATCCTACTTTTCATCGACATCATCCAAAAAGGGGAACATGAACGAGAGCGGCTGCTTCAGTATTCCCAGCGAATCATCTTTCTTCAAAAAAAAACTTGAATCAATTGATCGCTATCGTTTAAAAGGCACATAAATGCAGTTGTCCAGTATACGTTTCAAAACTACATGCCGTGCCACTTTAAGGCTGCAGGCCAAGGGGTTTTGAAGAATGTACAGCACACAACGGGATACAATTTACACACAATTTGTACAATATACATTCAGTTCAAAACCACGTGCCATATCGCTTTAAAATCGTACTGATGAAAAGTACCTTGTGGCCCTCTTCCGCATCCGCTTCCTGTAAACATCGCTCAATTCTTCTCTGTTCGCGGAAGGCAACCAATTTCGATAGTACGCGATCACGATCCGGAACATCGACAAAAGTGAACGTGAGCTGAAATATCGACTATATAAAAATATAAACGTATTGGTGAAGTAAAAGTGGACTAAATTCCCAGTTCGTAACGAAAGCCGCACGTTTCCTCGGGTCAGAAAAGTCAATAACTTGTAACAGTTTACTCGCTGAGAATCATGTGCTGGACTGGACAACAGAAACAGCCCAGCAGTGTATTTGTAAAATTTGTATCCAATTAGGAAGTAAAGACTCATACAAACATAGATATACAGGGCAATATACTGCACGGTATTTCATTCCTAAAGCAAAGCAAAGACGTAAAACACATACATATTTGAAGGATCAAGGACTCACCCCATTCTTCACGCATATCAGAATCCCTCTCGACCGGGCCTCCTCAGCTGACGTCTGCGTATCGCACTCCTCGACAGACGTGATCTCAGTGAAGGGGAGCACGACGGTGACCATTCGCTCCACCTGAAAAGTCTCCATCGGTGAAAACTTTTAGACACGTTTTACTCAGAACTCAGATGGTTCAGTCTTTACTTGATTTGATTGGTCAGAAAGCTAACTCACGTGAAACGGTGAAACTCCCGACGGTAATTTTAAGGCTCCACAATAAATGTGAAGCTGGAATCTTACGACCTACGACTACGAATCTTGTTGACGGTTCGTAATGAAAAGTATCGTAACAAATGTTCGTAATTAATCAAAATTCAAGTATTGAATAAATCACCCGACTCGCGAAGCAGACAAAGTTGGCTGACACGTAGAAGGTTCCCTGCACGTTTCGCTTGTTGTAAGGAGTAAAGAGCCGGCACTCGCAGTCTCCATCCAACTTCTCTGTACAGGGGAGACAGAAGTGACATCTGAAAATAGTACTGTTATTTATTATTAAAATTATTACATCTTTGAAGCGCAGTACTTCGGGGTAGAACAGACCAGACCATACTACAGAGCCCTTTCAATCGTCCTAGAATCCCAGCTTTAATTCTCTGATCATTAACATTATTACATATTCCTATATTTCAATTACGTGCAGGAATTACGCTCTAACTGGCATTTACGTTATCGACAGCCGACACATAGTCTGACTGCCCGAGAGTCGAGAGCGGATCATCTTAGGACTAGACAAGACAAGGTCATCGCCAACGTCATTTATCAAAAGATGCCGCCTCGGGATAGCAATTATCAAGGACACGAGATATGATAGGACTAAGTGCACGCAGTACAATACCCCCGGGAACCGAATAATACTGAATATCACTGATATCTTAATCTCAATCCTTCCACCCAATTCAATCCAGAAATCCAATTCTAGTCAAGGCAAACATGACCCACTGTTTATGAATTACGCTATACTCCTGTATTAATTGACAATTCGCATACTTATACTTTCCACTTTTTGTGTGTCCTACGGCTCAAAGGTTTTCATACAAAAACTGTTGAAGAAGGTCCACTACTGACTTCTGCCCTCACTGACAATTTAAAATGGGCAATGCGCATGAAAATATTGCTATACTTGATTTTTTACATAGTTACGAGATATCACATATTTTTAGCAACGTTGTAAAACAGGTTTTTTCCTTTCACAAAAATATTGATACGATGTACGATCTTGAGAAGTGGGAAAATGTGCTCTTTCCTCCTTCACTAATAATGTTTCATAAAATCATTATATTAAACATTTCCTTCGCACATCCCAATAAAGAAGCTTGCATTTTATAATGTCTTTTACTTTATAGTTCACAAACAAGTCTCTTTGTATATCCATGTTAAAAGGTTTCCGATATGTTAAAGGCGCATAACACGCACAGCGTGTTTCACATTTTAAAAACTTTCTATTGTATTCCTTTCTATAGAGAACTCAAATGCGCCGATCAATGCAGCGTGTTCAAAATCGAAGCGAACAAACAAAACAGTTTTGAACCGTTGCTCACTTCTGTATTGTATTTTCACAAAGTCTACTATTTTGAAATTGCACCTGACATGTCAAATTTCGTGTTCGTTAGATTCCAGTTTCACTTCTAAATTATATAAAAACGGGCACAGATATTCAATATGTTAGAAAGAAATTATAATGCATCAATAACCGCTCTCCCATTTTCAATTTGCACTCTGGTGAATTTCTATATTTAGTGTACCCTAGTTTAAAAGTGATCGATATGTTGTTCGGCGGTGTTTATCGAACGTCTATGGGTGGTCACTTCTTGTTAATCTTTCAATGGACCAGTTCTCAATTTCTTGCTTTCTTTTTCTGTTGTTTGTTCCAAGAAAAAACTACTCACTGATTGAACATTAAGGCACAATTTCTTGCATAATGTAACCAACACACTGAACCACAACCTAGCAGCCCGAAATAAATTCTCATTTCTCACACACAGAAAAAGAATAAATAAGTAGTGTAGAGGGTATAAGTATAGCAGTGTAGGAAAGGAGAGTAAGCAATGACCAATGAATTAGTACTAGTACGATAAGTATTTTTGTTGTAGGACTTGTAGAACTTTGTACTTTTGTTATCTGACTACAGAACATTTATTTGCTGTAAATGATTGATGATGGGCGATTAGTTAACGTGAGTAACAAAACACGAGAGACTACCCAAATCACTTGGCCAATAAGGTAGTCAATCTTCAAAACAATAATATAATTTGATACCGATACTCATGTCTATATCAGGTACATTAGTCAAAATCAATACGAGACTGTACCACCCTCCACGATAGACTGGGTTACTATTAATACGACGTGCGATTCAATCAAAGCATATTCCTTAAAGGATCGCAGTCACTTCAAATTCGCCTTTTTACTTCAATTATCCATAAACATGAAAAAGCACCTAGAAAAATACCATTCCGGTGTCAATTTACTGAAAAATTAACCCAGGGAAAGAAATCCCCTCGGTTGCGTTCTAATTACGTACAGTATGACAACGACAACTGAGACAGTAGAGCAAACACTTTCCCTCTTCCCCGGTTTTTCTTTGTTTTGTCATCATTGGCAACCGGCCAAGTCCCGTTGCGATTTAGAAAACACCCCATTTTGTCAAAAATCAGAACTCAACACAAGGGATTTCTTTCCCTGTGATAAATGTTCCGTAAATCGGTATTAGAAAGGTATTTTTCTAAGTATCTTTTTATATTTATTGATAAGTGAAGTAAAAATGCAAAATTGAAGTGACTGCGATCCTTTAAAGCGCATCTGAAATTGTGAAATTGTCTGTACCTATCTATGCTCATATGACTTCTACATATTGTTTTTGTTCTCATTATTACATACTGTACCACCCTCCCCCTCGCCAAACTCGCCGGTTCATTTGTTTATTGTACTGTTTTTACTTAATGTTATTGTTATTCGTATTATTCATAGTAGGGAAGCCGGCAGCATCAATCTACCGTAACACCTTCAAGCAAAATTAGAGCTTCCCAAAATGGAGGGCTTTTCCGAAAGTCATCGATGGCCAGATAAAAGTGAACGGTGTTATTTACGCGGAAGAAGACCTCTACACAATGGAGCATCGCACTTGGACTACGTACCAGAGGTAGCGGCTCTAACAAGAAATATACTAAATCAAATTTTTCGTTAAGGATAGGTCTTGAAAATTAACAATTGCAACTTGAAAATATGTCGCCAAATCGCCTACACTACAGTATCAGTTTTACGAATCAACGCCATATGCCGCGGTCAATAAGAGTCAAAAACTTACAAATGCTCCCTACTCTAGTCTCTCTCGCTCCAAAATTATGCACACTCCGCGAAAAAACAACAGTTACACACACCAACTTTCTCTCTTAAACAAGCACATTTTATTCCCCAACACGCTCTTTTTTATCTCAATTTCAATACCCTCAAACTCCACTTTATGCAAAAACTGCAACAAGTAAAATATTATTATTAATATAACTTAAATTACCGTATCAAGAAGTAGCAACTAAATGCAAATCCCAGTATCCCTCCCTCTCTATTTATACTCGATTCAAATTCAAGTGTACAAGCACTTGACCGCGCGCTCTGATCAAACCAGAACTGATAACTGATAGCTGGCCGTCGACACAGATGTTTCACTAACGTATTCAACTAATTCCACTTTCAACTTCATTGTATTACCATTATATATACTGCTACCAACTGTTCTGTGTAATTTATACTGCATACAAATATTTATATCAAAACTTAAATAAAATCGCATTCATCAATCTCAATTCACACTCCCAAGTTCCCACGCAAGAAACAACTTTTATAGTCCCCTTTATCGACTGCACTCCTCTTCTTAAAACATTGAAAAAAGATTCGCATTAACCCTAAACCACAATGAAGAAAAAACATAGGAAACCATTCTTTAGAAGGCAAAAGGTGAGTTGTTATTAAAGTTTTAAGCCATACATACATTTTTTAGATACATGATTTGGTAACATTAAATAAAATTTGCAAACACAAATTCAGAGCTTTCCTGGATCTGGACGAGCAGAAAAAGCACTCAAAAACCAACAATCTTATAATCAATCATATGCTGCCGACGACTATATGGGATACGAGGAGGTTAGAATTCATAAAATAAGATTATGCATGTATGCGTATGTAGCATATGATATGCGTATGCATGTATACCGATCAAAAGTTAAACAACATTTTTTCTCAATACCTAATAAAGACTTTTTCGGAGTTTAGAATCGATCGTTATGATGGCGAAAGTAAAAAATAGGCGGTAAAAAGTCTTACATTTTTTTTGTCAATCCCCCACCAAAAAAATCAGGATGATGATGGTGAAGAAGGTCGAGAAATTTATGACGACGAATTATCAAATGTTATCGAAGAGTTGCCAAACTACACTATTGAAGGAGATCAACTAATCCGAGGTGAGCAGTTTCAGTGGTTAATTATCAGTACTAGTACACCACGTACCGTACCTCTACTCTAGGTAAGATATTATTCTATTCTATTCTAGACCTAGACAATCCTCCGAATTCTTACAACAGTTTCCCATATAGACAAAAATAATAGTGTGGGAGCCGGAACGGGAACTTACCAGAAGTATAGCATGGGAACAGCAAGATCTAAAGACGATCGCGCCGAAGATGCCAACCGCTACATGCAAATCGTTATCACGGTCATGGGTCATGTATGGCTCGATAAATAGAAAAACCAAACAATTACACAATTACATTCCAACTTTAGACGACTCCTTCTCCTGGGTGACCGATTCATACACCACCTTGGTTTCCGACATGAAGAAGGCCAACTTGATCAAGGACAACCGAGTCGGTATACTCAAAGTACACCGGAACTCATTCAAGGGACAGGACTTCGTCGAGTGGATTATGAAGGAGCGAGGAATTAGTGAGCTAGTGTTTTCAATATTTTTAGCATTTTTATTATACTCTTACGTATTGTAGTGTTTGCCAGACTAGCACACGAACATATATGTTTTCCATAAGACAACACAATCGAGTTCAATATGCAGGAAATGTGCTTGATAAGAGCCAGTGTTTCAGTGGTGGGGGGGGGGTCTAGGGCTACAGTCCTAATGCAAAGAGCGTGGCGTCGCAAGTCCACAACAAGTAGCTGTACTAACTAACCAAATAACTAACTAACCAACTAACTAGCTAAATATAACTAACTAAATATCATTTTCAATTCACTACTTCCCATAACACACCTATGCTCCCTTCCCCATCGCCAAATCGATTATCAAATTTGCCCAGTTTCACATAAAGAAAAGCATAACGACAAAACGATACAATACAGTAGCCCTGTATTTAAAAAAAAATATGGGAAAAAAATGCCCCCTTCACATCCAGATAAGCGCGCATAATTCGATTTGTGAAGAACAGAAAAAAACATACACAGTGCAACAACATATGATTTTAATCTCTGCAGATCGTAGCAGTCAGCAGTCGTCGCTCACTTTTAAAAACATAAATACTCATGATGCATACAGCATACTCACAGTTTTGCAAGTTTTCATCGATTTTCACCCCTCCATTTTCACCCCCTTTCTACAATTTTACTTCTAAGTTGTCCGTTGTCCGAAACTTCTAAACTTCACAATTCAATCTATATACAAGATTCATATTCAATGTAACGGCCACCACCGTACACACGTAGTAGCACACACCACTGTAAGAACTGCTAATTACCACAATTATCCCCGCCCCCAAATCATTACAACTCCCACCGTGCTCGAACTGCTAAATAACCACACCGTAGTTATCTAATTCGTATAGCCTAACACAATCCAACACGCGCTGAGGTATAGAACTGCGCATAGATATCACATATATAAAAGAGTAACTGTAGCGTAATTTGCATACCGATGTGCGTTACGGAAATGCAAATTTTCGACAATTATTCCGCAGTCCGCGTGTTCGGGTATAAAAAGAGTGTCGCAGCTCAATATCGAAGTATGCGTATGCAATTGTTTCCTATTATGTGAATTTCTTATAATACGTTTGAAACTTTGTATATAAGTATGCCCATGTTAAGCCAATCATATTTCCATGTAAGTCGCCTCAAAAGGCGTAGCCGTCTGGTGACATATAATTAGTGGAATTTATAAGGCAAAAATTACAAAACGGCCGGTCCCACAGACATCCCAAAGGTCTTAAAAGCTTTCCGATTGTGATAACAAACACTATGCAAAGCAATGCAGCGAAATGATCGACACGTTAAACAAACAGACGAAAAGAAGGTCGGGTTGTTGGCCAGGAATACCATGTGCCAACCGACTTCTTTCTACCAGTTTTAGTTTTACATTACCAAATTTTTAAATTTAGTTTTCACTTCTGCAATCTTACTTACAATTACCAATAATGAATTGTATTACAATTGTAATTTTTCTACGTAAGCTACTGCATGTATGTCCAGAACGTAAGCTATGATATGTAACTCGGTAACTCCCAAGCACAAAAACTCATATCATCTTACTTTCATTCATGTTGCTTCAACATAATTTAAGAATCAGAATTAAAACAATGTTCGTCTAAACACCTCCCACATACAGAGCGAAAACACCATTCATTGTGAGTCACAAAGGAAAACAATGCGGTTGAACAATTCACCGTTTCTTTTAGAAAAGAGCACGAAAATACGAAATACCAAATTCAGGAATTATTTCTAACAAATGCCTGCCCGATAATTTACCAGTGCTATAAGCATCCACTTATGCACAGCATAAGACAACACATCATTATCAAGTTGCTGCCTATCGCCTATTCCCAATACTCTCACCATGGCCATGTTCATGTCTCTCGAGTCCGAAAATGAGATTTGTTTCGCCGGTAAGGTTCAGGTTTCGTAAATGCCTTTAGATCAGCAATTAGTGTAGGCGTCAATTTTGGATAATTGCTCGTTTTCAGAAACAAGTGAAGCTCTAGAACTCGGCCAGGAGCTTATTGATCGACATTTTGGACAACAAACTAGTCGGGAGATGGGGGAAACATTCAGTCCAGACAGGTGAGGTGCTTTACAAACCAGGTTAAATTCAGATTCAGTTCTCACCCCACGCCACGCCCCACGGTGAAGCAACAGGACGGCAAACATTATAAGATCGGCTGGTTACGTTAATTCAAAATTGATTTGTGTTGTTTGCCAGTTTGCCCACTGACAGTCTTCTTGTTTAAAAAATGTTCCCAGACATAAGCAGAAACGTTTAATAACACTACGAAACCTAATATAAGTTTTCCACTCAACGAGCCAGTTAAGCCCCAACATAAGCTCTCCAGGTACATAACGAATTGTTCAACCCTGCATGTTAAGGTTCTATCAACTCGTGGAAGACGACGAGAACAAGCCGCTTAACTCTGGTAAACCATCAAGCGAAGATCCGCTAACCGTTCGAGAATGTAACGAGACACTGGTCAACATTATAAGACCAATTTACGCGGATATTTTGACAGACGAAGGAAGAGTAAGCACTTTACTTTTAGTTTTCTCAACACCGCCACTTTTTGTCACCGAAGAAAATTAAACCCATCTTTCAATGCTGGTCCAAGGCGGTGAATATCAGTATCCGCGAAAATGTGACCCCTATTTCTTAAGCGTAGCAAAACATTCCGTCTTCCGTCATCTCGCTAGAATCTTGGGCAATTGTCCAAGAATTAAAAGGATCAAGAAACGAGAGTCTCAACATTATCTTATTCAGACTGTCCAGTACCACAAACTCATCGACAATGCCCACTTTTCACGGTACCTCTCCTACTGCAAGGAGATCAGTCGGGTAGACATGGAGCACGCCACCGATGATGATCGAATAGCACTGCTCGTCAACGTCTACAATATGATGATGATCCACACAACGCAGAAGATGGGACCGCCTGTGGGAGTATGGGCGAGGCGGAAGGTGAGCGACAAGAAGAGTTTCTACGGTAGTAATAACCTGGAAAATTTTTATCCATAGGAATTTCTACTAAGGTAGAATAAGTATCTACCATATGATCGGGTAAAGAACAATAGTTGAGGAAGGCAATAAGGGGCAACCGGAGTTTCAACCTCTGCAGTATAGTAGTAAACTTTACCATCAACCTAGCCATAGTTAGGTTCAAAAACAGAATATCCCAACGACAACTCATCTAGGTATTCAACAGCACCTACTACATAATCGGCGGCCACAACTATTCGCTAAACTCCATAATGAACGGAATTCTCCGTGGAAACAAGAAAGGAAATGGGTATTTGTGGAAACCACTGGGGAAACAAGATATGCGATTACCGGTAAGTGTCAGCCATAATTCCCAACTTCGCATAATCCAAACGTTGCGCTAAAGAAGACATTTTTAGCTTATTTCAGCGGAGAAATTTAAAAGTGTATTACTTTATAAAGTCCAGAAAACACCAATATTTATTTTTTAGTTAATAATTCCCGGTGGTGAGCCATTAATATTCTTCGGAGTGAACAATGGAACACGGCACGCGCCACCGCTTCGAGCCTATACTGTTGATGTACGTTACGTTTGACTAAACGTTTCGAGTTTCGAGTTAGTTGGTGTTGTTTGTTGATATTTTTTCCTCACAGAAATCAAATCAAAGGCTTTGGGAAAAACTCATGTTTCACAAGAATCTCATATACGGAAGAGTTATCTGCTAGTTGATATTTAAGTTGAGGTCCCAGCAATATCAAACTTTGACGATTTTTTTACTTTCATGTGGAAATAGACCATTCAGCACTAGGGAAATCCAGATAATTCTCAATGCTAAAGCAAACAGTCGAACGTGCAATTTTCAAAGAAGCTCGGATCAAGCTCTACCCAATAACGTTGATTGAGTGGGACAGCGGAACATTGGTTTCGACCTGATACTCATACTCGCTTCAGAACGTCCGCGAAGAATTATTACAACAAGCGATCGAGTTGCTCAACTCGGAAGAATACTTAAAAATCGACATAAAGAAAAACGTACTACATTTGAGCAAGATATTCAAGTGGTACGCTGAGGACTTTGGCGGAGTGCCAGAGAAGGTAGGAAACGGGAATTGCGTGGTTTCATTGTTCTTACGAGTAGCTTTGTATTTATCCTTTCCTAGATTGGGTAAACTTTTCTTATCCCTAGTTTTGTGTTTTCCTAATCTAGGGGCATTCATGGGGTTTCCAAGTATCCCAACAAAATCGGTGTGATTCTATCAATACTACCGTATTTCTGCACGAAACCTGCATATATAATATGAAAAATTAAAAAAATATTCTCGTGTAGTTCCAATGTACGGAGAAAAAAATATTGTCGTGTAGTTCCAATGTAATTTAATACTTGGAAACCCCATCAATGTAATACTTGGAAACCCCATCATTAATCATTAGTCTAGAGGTAATTTAACACGCAGGAACAAGGGATTACACTAACAGTTCCCAGTTCCAAATTCATCCAAATTTTAAAATCTTCAAACTCTTAGATTGTTGAATGGATCGTCGAAGCGCTACAAGGCTCAAATACAGAAAAGGCGAAGCAGGTGGAGACAATGTTCATCAAGGGAGAATACAGGGTAAGCACCTCTGGCGCTGCGCTGCGTCAACCATTCGTTAGTTAGTTAAAGCGGTACCCCACGTGGTTTTGAAATATTTTCGGATCCCCATGTATTATAATTGAAACGTGTGTTCCATTCTGTGCGGGAAAGGCACAGAATAGCACACAATTAGCATGTAACACATGCGAATGATAGTTGTCCCGCGCACTTTTCAAAATCACCCCCAAGGAAAGCCGGAAAGCATATCACCCGGAAAGTAATGTATGTTCAGGTGGAATTTCAACACTATGACTGGTCGCTCAACGGCGTCTACCGTATCATACAACAATAGATAAACGTAAACGCGTGTGTATATAGATTGCTATCTTCCCCGTCGTCGTCATTGCATGCCAGACCTTTCCCTTTGTTCTCACCATCCCTACTACGATCTCACAACCATAAACACCTGATTAATAGTGCAATGCGAAGTAGTAACAATAGTAGTTTATAGAGTCATGTAACTCATTCTATATGACACCATGACACGCCCCCGGCTTTAAAATTCGACGCTATGCCATAGAACCAGTTTACAGAACAACTAAACTCACTCAAGACCTACGAACGCCGAAACTGTAGCCAAAATCAACCAAACAAAACTTCGTGTCTAGACGCTTAGACTCTTCAGACATTCTACCAAGGTAGAACCCCTTCAACTTCAACCACGCGCATTATTAGATTCACTAAATAACTGACGACGCCGTCTGCCAAGTCAGCATATGCATACAACAAACTAATTTCTACCTTTTCAGATCGACTACCAACACTACGATTGGTCGTACAATGGTGTGGAAAGGTTAACACAACCTCTTCGCGCACGTGGAGCTACTACAGACCGAGACCGACCCGATATCCTCATCGGACAACCATTTTACAACAATCACGTAAAGTACGAGGCGGAGAGTTTGCCATGCACACCAATCACACCGTTGAACTGATAGAGTATTTATGCTAAAATTTCGTGCGGCTTTATCGCGAAAGTACGACCCAAGTTCATTTTCCCATTTTACAGCAATTTTACATTAGCTATACATACGCAAAAAAAATTTCATACTGTACGTAAAATGTCACTATGTAAAACTGCGATTACATGCAGACAACACTTCCGCATGCGAAAGCGTAAAATAAATACTCTATGGTTAGCTACTACCAGCTCCTAGCTCCACAGAAATGAATAGTGCGAATTCTCACTACCAGTATAATGTTCGTTCCGTATGTAGAGTCACCTCATGAAATTTATTTAGGCGATATTATACGCCACAATTAATGTTTTAGAACCACACACGGTCAGTTAGTTCGCTCGTTCGCTGATACACTTCGTTCTTAAGATCCACTAATTCACTTCACATTCTTCACAAAGATGAGACATGAGTCAAGGACATTAAATTTGCTAGAACATGCACAAAAAATACACGTTGCGCCAGATGCTCACTCGATTCGCATAATAACATTCAAAGATATATATTAGAGATTCAGATTCGGTATTCAATGTTAAGTATAAACCAAAATGTGTCAAAGCTATACGTTTCCCATTAACCACAAGATTAAATATGGGTGAACAGTCAAGTAGCACTGTTCAAACCTCACAGCCATGAAATTTATCTGTATTTCGCGTCATTTGCTTGTTTTATTTGAGTAAACATATACGTTGGGCTTGCCTAATTTAATTTTGATCAATGAACACACGAAAACAGACATGGAGAACCCATGTCCAATAGTCCAATGGACATGGTCACAGGTTAGCGTGGCAAACCAGCCTAGGTCTTGCCTGTGCTGTATCCGTAATAATGCATCTACAGAAGAGAGCTATGCAACAATGCAACCTATCAGCCAACTACAGTCTAACAGAATAACTTAACAAAAGAGGAACTAATGACACAGGGCTGGAACCTAGCACGAAAATAGAATATAGCGAGTTCCCAGTTCTCAAACCGATGAAAGAGAAACAATAATCAAAGCAAACACGCACCTGTAGTTCTCTGACCGTCTTCGCGCTTCCAAATCTCGCTTCAAAAACGACGCAAACGACTTGGGCTTCGCTCCAGTGCGCGACTGCAAAAGCGCTTTCCGCCGCAAAGCAGAATCCTCAAAGAATGTCTCCTCTTCGAGTAATCTGAAATGTATAAGCTCATTCAACTTGAATTGACGCTGTTACGTTACACTTCAAGACAAGAGACAGGCTAGACTTAAGCAAGGGACACATCACGTTCAAAGGTATCACCAGCTCAGCGGATCGTTGTGGACAAGGTGCAAACTTAGCGCATGTGCATACTGATACGTTTTACGTTAACTCTCAACTATATGAATTGTCGTTTATTTGGCGCCTTTGGCGGTTTGAAGTTTGAACCGTGTCAGCCAATGCGCAGGTTGTTCACAAAAATCAAGCATCATCTTACGCATCTTTTATGGGAATAATAGCTGATAGCTTCAGTATATCATCAACATTCAATATATCATCAATATCTTGTCAGCCATTGAACATTCTGTTAGAAAAACAAAAAACATGTCAAAAATCATATGATGAACACGAAAAACTCACTGCTTCATTGCAATATTTGCCAATTGTGCTGCCAGTTTGAATGTTTCGTCAAAATTTAAAAAGAGCGAAAAGTTGTACTCCATATCACGCGTCATCACCTTCATTCCTTGCGGTAGAAACAGAGATGAAACTCGTTCCAGATTCTAAATATAAAAAAAACAGTGAGGTGAACAAGATATAAATTCGGTTAAGTGTAAGTGTTCTGTATTAGCCTGTCAGATGTATTAAGTGAATGAAAATTCTGAAAAAGATAGGGATGGTCCACAGTACGCTTGTGAATATACGAATCCTTTGTTAGCGCGATAGCGCTAACATAGTTTGGGTTTGATCCGAGAGCCCTTTTTTCCATTTTTCACCCTGAATTTGGTCCTAGACCAAAAATTGAAACCCTTTTGGTCTAATTAGTGAAAAGACCACATTTCATAATACCTGCGAAAATTTCAGATAAAAATATCATAGTCTACTTACTTCCGAATTGAGTTCTTGAGTCTCTAGCACTACTCAGTTAAATTACCCACTAGCTCAATATTCGCAAGTTCACGGAAGCCGAACCGGGAACAAAAACTATTAGAAGTATAACGCACCGTAACATCCGTCCATTTTAACTTGATCTTCGTCTCCACTCCCATGATAAACGCGTAGAACGATAGAAAATTAACCGACAGGTACATTTGTCCCTGATGTGGCACATTACCGTTCCAGTAACAGCAGGAATAGTCTATAAAGTAAACAAAACAATTAAAAAGTAAACTATTATAATATATGGCTGGAAGGTGGAAGCCGAAAGCTAACATGCTAGGCGCCCATCCCAGCTTTATCCTACTTGCTGAATGACGCCCATTTCTCGTCTATCAATAAACTGTACATGATACATATGCAGATAAACACTATTTAGGGAAACGTATTTAATCCAAAACAATACGATCAGTGAATTAATGCCGATCACTTGATAGAGGAATGTTTAATGTGTGATAACCGTTGGCTGGTCGACGACACGGTCAAATTCACTCACAATTAACCAAGCGTTCCTCGGGTGATAATTGAAATATCCGATGAAATTTATTATGGACGGATCGCAGGACGACTGGGTCGAGCTCTAAAATGATTAAGGACGTTTAATTTCACTTAGCTACACAATTGGCGGTCACGTGGCCGTGGCAGCAATTGTAAATTCAGTGAAGACTGAAAAAAAATTATATCAATAAACGATAATTCATTATGTCTTTTGTGCCACTTCTGGAATGTGGAACGAAATCTTGAGGAAAACAACTTTTTCAGAAAAATGTTCCAAAAGGACCAAAAGTCATAATCTATACTAGAACGTTAGGATTTTTTTATGTTTTTTTATTAATATTTTCTTATATTAAGACGTTTTCTTCTTAATATTTTCTAACATTAAGGCGTTCGATGCAGTTAAGACTGTTAAGCTAAACGGTAAGTACAAATAAATAACTTAGATTAGATAATAAGGGCCACCTACCATGATCGGCGCTTGGGTTCGACAAATTCACCAGTCCTTCAACTTTGCATATCACAAATTGACGAGCGTCCGACTCCGAGTCGAATGATCCTAAAAGAGTAAAGTAACAAAAAGGAAAAAAAACATGCAAATATAACATCACTTAAACGGTTAACATTTTGCGCAATTGACATACATTGCGCTTTAAAAAATACGGAAAAAAAAAGTCCGTACCGTCATTTTTACAGCAAGTTATAGAATAGAAAACCCGCGTGGAATTGGATTGTCCCGTTAAGAAAATTCAAGTAAAACTATAGAAAAAACAACAAACCGCCGTTCTGAGTTCTGAGGTCTGAGAGGCTGAGGGCCGCACACTTCATGGCAAAAAGGAAACTTAACATTAACAACAAAAGAGATAACTAACCTAGAGTTGGCATTAAATTCTTCTCTATCCATTTCCAGTGCTCGAGGATCTCCTTTTTATGCACGGCAACAGCAACAACTAAACTAAGATCTTTCAAGATAATCTGTATTATCTTCTGTGCCGTCTTCTACCGTCTACTTCACTCTATGGGACACATCGGCTAAGAGACACCGCCTTGGATTGGAGCTAAAAATGAAGATCCCCGACTTCGAGAGCAAACGGGACCCTGGATTCTACATGCTTAAGTCTATGTGTGATGATTGTATGTCTGAATAAAGTGGTATTCACATTTTAATTACACAATATTGCCAAAACAAAGTGTGAATGTGGAAGAGACAGTATCGCAGTATTAACAGAATTGTGGTACATTTTTCAGTCTGCTTTATTATAATCAAACGGGAAAGGGCAAAATGAGATACATCGATCGATCGGTACGCCCATTCAAAAAGCTCGGAGGCGAAAAGCGCACATCAGTTTTCATTAACGAAGCAATTTTCTCAACAATTAACTTAACTAACCGATCGAGACGCTGGTTTCGTCACTCGTGAATTCATATAAGATGCGGTACGGCGGTGGACGAGTGTCAAATACCTGCAATTGGGTATGCTCTTTAAACATGATAAAATGTTTTCGACCCTGGCAAATACGTTTGCAATGGTATAATCTCTGTCTGACTCCCCTGCAGTATTGCTATTGGATGCCTATCTCTTGAAATGTAACATCAAACGAATGAACCCAAAGTCAATTTCTTCCCCCGGCACTTCCCCGGCACATTCAGTGACTGCACAACTTCGGAGTCGCTCATAATAACGTCAAACGACATACTGAATCAAAGGTTGTAACCAGGATCGAGCTCAGTCCCTTTGTCCCGTGTCCTTTGCGCCGTTGAAGGACGAAGTACATATTGCGTTGCTCAACCACCCTAAAATATAATGCGATTAGATACTTGGCGCACCACCGACTTTTGTCGTGCCACCCCGCAGGTCTAAGTGCACCGTTTCTATTATTCGTTGCCAGATTCTCACCGGTGAAGTATTCATACAAAGCATGTAGGCTAACAGGAACACGTCTTGCACCGTTGGGGGTTAACTAACTGTTGGGTGGGTGGGAATAGTATGGAATCAGAATCATAATCACAAATACAAAAACAATGCTTGATTATATATAAGACAAACAAACCATAATGGCTGTGATATGAGCAGGTACTTTGGTTTCACCCACATGAATCTTCAGAACTGAAAAACGACAACTAAAAACCAAAACGAGTAGAAAAACATCAAAGAATCTCTTTGAAGCTGATACCGCAGGAGTAAACGTGGAGAACGTGCACAAATCTATTCAATTATCTCCTACTTTACATGTCTAACCTTTCCAAACAAGTTTAGGGCGCGTTCGGGATTGATTTTCCGAAAGGAAACTCGGCCAAATCCTCGTTCGGGATGGACTTTTTGGAAACGTTCCAATGCTTGGAGAAAACGAAAAATACAGTATGAATTAGCTTGCAAAAAACGTTTCCCGCGCATATTTTTCAAATTTTCCATGCTAATTCATACTGTATTTTTGATTTTCTCCAAGCATTGGAACGTTTCCAAAAAGTCCATCCCGAACGAGGATTTGGCCGAGTTTCCTTTCGGAAAATCAATCCCGAACGCGCCCTTAGGGCGCGTTTAAGATGGGCGAAAGAAAGAAAAAAATCCGTTTTCGGCCGTTCAGGATGGACGAAAAGAAAAGTTTTAATACTAAGGGAAAATGAAAAAATACAGTAATTTTTTTCCGGTTTTGTCTGCGTCTCTTGTTTTTGCATTGTCTTTCAAAAGTTTTCTTTTCGCCCATCCTGAACGGCCGAAAATGGATATTTTTCTTTCTTTCGGTCATCTTAAACGCGCCCTGAGCAAACCGACAAAAAAACACAGTTCGTAGGACCAAGTAAACTTTCGGTAATAGGCCAAAGCTACGCGGAAATGCAATGGACGAAATTTAGGGAATTTCGAAAAATTAATTTTTTGAATAAAAATATCTTTAGAAAAATACATATTTTAGAAAGAATTCGCAATGGATCAACTTGAAACTAGTAAGCGCGCTAGATTAAAGAATTCTGAACATTTCTGAAAAAAGATTAGGTTAAAATACCCCCTAGTTTTCGAGAAAATGGGTACAGCGCAAAACACGTCAAAATTATTACTACTTTGGCAAGAAAATATGGTGCAAGAAAAAAATTATTTTTTATATATTAAACCTTATGGATCATCTTGAAACTAGTAAGCGCGCTACATTGAAGATTTTTGAACATTTCTGCGCAAATTTGGGGTCAAAATACCCCCTAGTTTTCGAGAAAATGGGTACAGCGCAAAACATGTCGCATTTTTTACCAATTTGGCTATATATATGATTTATAAAAAATTGATCTTTGAGCATGTTAAACCTTATGGATCATCTTGAAACTGGTAAGCGCGCTAGGTTAAGGTTTTTTGAACATTTCTGCGCAAATTTGGGGTCAAAATACCCTCTATTTTTCGAGAAAATGGGTACAGTGCAAATACGTCACAATTTTCGCGAATTTGGCTATTACATATGATACCAGAAATTTTTTTTTAAGCATGTAAAACCTTCTGGATCAACTTGAAACTAGTAAGCGCGCTAGAGTACGGTATTTTACAGAATTTTGGGTAACATTTATGTTAAACTACCCTGTTGCTTTAGAGAAAATGGGCACAGCGTTTACACACCGTAATTTTCCGAGCCCTGAGCGAACTTTGTTGTTGCGAGGAATATTAATTTTTAACAAAATTTCGATGGATAAGCTTCAAGCTGCATCACATCCTAGCGTAAAGAATGTTCAACTTTTGCGCCGTACCCAACTTTTCTAAAACTAGGGGGCGTCAGAATTTTCGAGAAAATAATACATCTCCACAAGTTAAACGCTGCGATAGACTGTGGGACGGCAAAAATAATTCCGAAAATATTACATTGAAATTTCTAAAGGCGCTCTAGCGCTCAAGCCCATGTAAAATATATTTCAGATAGTTTTCGCTGCGAAAAACGATGTACTGTGCAAAGCAGTTTCGCTGCAGGCACAGTTTATGACTCAAACGCTAAATTTTGACTTACCTTATCTTATTATTTGTGAGAGTTCTGCTGTTCTTCTTATCAGCTTTACCTACAGCTAACACATGAGATAATTTAACACACGACTTCCTCTTCTGTACCAGGTTGAGAAAGAATGCTGGAACTTCAGTCTGAGTTCTCAACCAAAGGTGTAAAGTTTGGCAGTAGGGTAACACTCGCGGAGGTATTTTGACTTCCCGAGAAGATTAATCTGGACTATTGAAGCTGACCATGCTGGCTTGCTCTGCAAGAACGCCCAGACTGTTTCCGCGTATACAACTGGCCGCACTTTACTTTACCTGTTTTTAAATTGTATAGAGGCCGCCCACTATTATACACTTCTACTTGCAAATATTACAGTTTATTCAGGGTAACTCTCTTACAATTAGAGAAAGCTAGACATGTCAAATTTTTGAATTCAGTTGTCCACGATGTGTTTCAAAAACCGGACGGTATTTCGCTTTAACCCCTGTGGGGTAGCCATATTCACTTCCTTTTAAAGTCATGTTAGATTCCGAGTTTGGGGTAGTCATGTTAATTTAACCTCCCTACCCCAGGAGTAGTATTCTATTAAAAAAAAGTTAGTGGGGTAGTATTCTGTCAAAACCTGAAAGCGGGTAGTATTTTAAAAAAGCCTACGATCGGTGGGGTAGTAATGTTAAAGATTACCTAGGGGTGAAAAATAGGTACCCCGAATTAAAAATACTACCCCAATTTTAGTAAATTACTACCCCAAATAGGAATTTTACTGCCCCATAGCTAGGGGTAGGGAACTACCACCGGGGTGCTGAACTTTCTACTTTGGGGTGGTATTCCCGATGCAAAGAAAACTACCCCTTTGTTGTGGGAGTCGCATTACCATTTTGGGTAGTCAACTACCGTGGGGTAGTATTCTTCAATTTTACCCCCGAAATGTTACGGCGTGCAACACTTAGGGAGAGGCCCATGAGAAAAAAGTTTTCCTCAATTTACTTGCACAGAATGTCCGGAATTTGAGAAATGTTACTGTGAAAACCGCATTTCTTTGCACGTAGAACTCACAGAGTTATTCCCCGGCAAACAGTTCGGCCAGGTACTGTAGCTAGAAAGGTTAAAATACGTTTTTACGGTTTATATGCATCCATTATCACTCTTTCTCTGCATAATAATTGTTAAACGAATGAGTAACATTGCTACCATTATAAGAAAGCGTTTCCGATTACTTTAATACTCTAAAAGAGCAAAATTGATTCTGACTACGGTACCTGGCCGAACAGTTTGTAGAGGAATAACTCAGCGAGTTCTAGGCGTAAAGAAATGCGGTTTTTACAGTAATATTTCTGAAATTCCGGACATTCTGTGCAAGTAAATTAAGAAAGATTTTTTCTCGTGGGCCTCTCCCTTTAAGTTCTTATTGATAGGATTCCCGAACTCAACGTCGCTTTAGGTTGGCAGCATCTAGATGTAGGGGCCACATAATTACATTCAATTACTAATTTACTATCGAACGAATAAGTTGGTAGACGCATGCCAACCAAGGATTATATTTGCAAAACTTGAAATGCCTGACGCCGTTACCTACATGTCGTACTATTTCGTACTATACAATACTATTTGTTGACCACTTCGTGAACTCATGGTGGCCAAGTTTCATCCAAAACCGTCCTAAATTGGTCACAAAGGTCACGAACCAGTCACCAAATATTTTTTTTTCGTTGAAAACCATTTAATGGCGGGCCAGCGATGTTTTTCTGCGTGTTTCAGCACTTATTCCGTGTTCCTGTGTATTTGCAGACAATTTGCGACAGTTTCCAAAAAAAGTTAGGCCAACTGTTGCCAAATAGTCTCGAAAAAAAAGAAAGCAACAACCGTCTCCAAATGGTTCCATGTGTTCTCCGTGACATAGAAAAACTATAGCAAAAATGTTCTAATTTGAAACTATAGCAAAGTAATTTGTAGCTGATATAGTCATTCCATCTTCACAACAATCTTATTATATATTTAACAATATTAAATTTATGCTTATCCGATTTATTTTATACCAGTAATAATAAATAAACACATTGCTTCTCACTTAATTTTTCCGAATGGCACATGGAAACTTTGAAAAATGGGCGGGGCCAAAAATAGTGGGTTACGCACAATTTCGCCCCATATTTGGGCTCCGCCCATCCTAGTACCGGCCTCCTACGAACTGTGAAAAATTGAGTTCAAAAAAAATCAGCTGGATGTAAAGGTGTATCACTAGAAAAAAAGTTCGACAACGAAAAAAGCTCCAAATAGCGATGCAGTACAGTACCTAGTTTTCATCGCGCGCTGGGAGAGTACACCAAAGTACAAATGACGAAACTGCGGTGCTCGCGGCCTGCGCTGGATCGGTACAATTAATGCTGTCATATTCATGAAATACGGTTGTATATCTATGCATATTTTACACTATGAGAAAACTACTCTTTTGTGAAACTCTGTCTGACACACAAAATTGTCAAAAATTATGATACATATCAAAATCCTTTTGTATAAAAACGTGCCGAATTATGGGCCAACATACACCAATTGTGAGGACGATTTATTTCTCAAAATAAATAATGAAGTATCAGTGGAATATTTTCACTAAATTACTCATTTTTTGTTTATTTACTTCAACATAACTAGTTAGCTAGCATAACTACTCAATTTATACGTATTTATTACAATATAACTATTTTACTATCATATCACGTACCATGTATTACTTTCAATAGATAGTTAATTATAGTTAATTAAATAGATAGTTCTTATTATTAGAAAAGTTTCAATATGGGGTGTCCAAGCATATGTTCTAAAACTACCGTATTTTGGAACTTCACGGGAATATTTATTTAATTTTTATATTTACATTTACAGGTCTGTATAAAATACGGTAGCTATGAGATAATTTTTTGCATACGTGGAATTGGGAACCCCATGAATTCTAAGCTAATTGTGTAGCAACAGTTACAGGTATTTTTATACCGTTTGTTCAAATATTATAAACAAACGAAAGAAACTGTCTCATTCTTGTTATTGCATTTACATTTTTCTTATTTCTCATTTCAGACCTTATAAACGGGTTGCTTTCTTCTCTCACACTTATAATTCTATTTAACTGACGGTAACCATTTATTTTCAAATTCATGTCACTCCACTCCACCTAGTCCCGATCGATGACCTGGGTATTCTGGGTATATTGCCCCGGGGGGAATCACACCTTGTCTCTTATCGGGAGCTTGGGTCAGTCCCGCCCCCTTCCAATTCCCATGCCCTTACACATACCTACCAATGCTCTCCATACCTTACCATCTCACTACTTAATTACTTATTGATTTTTTATTTATGTCATATCTCCTCCCACCAATATCCCCATACCAACCTTCGCTCCTAAATTTTCATCTCATACATACAGACCCCCACTCCTTATTTGCTTCTCGCTTTAGTATCGGAACGTAAACGTAAAGTAATTTAATCAAATTGAATTAATTGAATTAAATAATTTAATAGCATGAAAAATATACTGTAAACAGGCAATTATTTCTCTCTCACGATTAATTTCTGCACCCGAAAATACTTTAAAGCGAAATACTAGCCCCTTTGGGAAATTTGCATATGATAAGCAAATACTATGTATCCTATGCAGCGTAGGATACATAGGATTTGCTTATCATATGCAAATTTTCCAAAGGGGCTAGCATTTCGCTTTAATTTTTATATCTTCCAAGTCACCGGTCCTCGTTTATTTTTATTGTTTTTCGAACTGATTGGCTTTTGTAGCATGTCAAACATGATGTATATGTTTCAGCAAAGCAAAGGCCGTTGGTTGCCTGACTTGAACATGGTCGGACGCATGGAAAACAGGCTTCCGGATTAAGAACGGCAACCGCTCCGACGATCTCTTCCCGGACTCCCCCTGGGAAACCACCATATCTCGATTGTGAGTTTATATATTTCCCGTTAATATCTAGCTTGCGCGCCAGAACCCAACAGCTTGCCACTGAAACTTTGCGTTCGCTTGCCCGTTGCCCGCGTCAGCTGGCAAGAGAGATCAAAGGGTCTGATTATCTTATCATCTGATTAAAAAAAGAGGACAGAACGGAGTTGTCAGGTTGTCAGTCGTGTGTTGAGATTGTGTTACTCCATTTAGTTATATCTGTGCTTGATAGTTAGGGATTTGAGATATTACTTTAGAGTTTATCTTTAGGATAAGTGAGAATGTGATATAGCGTGACTCTTAAATATTTTTCGTCATATCAATTAATCCATGTTATTGTAAGTTAGCGGGTCCTGAATTATACTGACGCTTAAATATTTTTCGTCATATCAATTAATCCATGTTATTGTAAGTTAGGGTGCATTCTCTCGGGTCCTGCGGCACCCTTGCGTGTCCGCAGGAATTACTTAGGATAATTAGCGTGAAGCTTAAATATTTTTCGTCATATCAATTAATCCATGTTATTGTAAGTTAGGGTGCATTCTCTCGGGTCCTGCGGCACCCTTGCGTGTCCGCAGGAATTACGTAGGATAATTAGCGTGAAGCTTAAATATTTTTCGTCACATCAATTAATCCATGTTATTGTAAGTATGGTGCATTCTCTCGGTTCGGCACCCTTGCGTGTCCGCAGGAATACGTAGGATAATTAGAGTGAAGCTTAAATATTTTTCGTCATATCATTAATCCATGTTATTGTAAGTTAGGGTGCATTCTCTCGGGTCCTGCGGCACCCTTGCGTGTCCGCAGGAATTGCGTAGGATAATTAGCGTGAAGCTAATAAATATTTTTGTCATATCAATTAATCCAGTTTTGTAAGTTAGGGTGCATGTCTCGGGTCCTGCGACCCTGCGTGCCGCAGGAATTGCGTAGGATAATTAGCGTGACGTCTTAATATTTTTCGTCACATCAATTAATCCATGTTATTGTAAGTAGGGGCATTCTCTCGGGTCCTGCGCCCCTTGCGTTTCCGCAGGAATTACTTAGGATTTTGCGTGAAGCTTAAATTTTTCGTCATATCAAGTAATCAAAAGTTAGGGTGCATTCTCTCGGGTCCTGCGGCACCCTTGCGTGCCGCAGTAATTACGTAGGATAATTAGCGTGAAGCTTAAATATTTTTCGTCATATCAATTATCAAATTGGGTGCATTCTCGCGGTCCTGCGGCACCCTTGCGTGTCCGCAGGAATGAGTAGGAATTTAGCGTAGCTTAATAGCGTCACATCTTCATACATTTCCGTTTATTGTAAGTTAGGTGCATCTCTCGGGTCCTGCGGCACTTGCGTGTCCGCAGGAATTACGTAGGATAATTAGCGTAGCTTAAATATTTTTCGTCATATCAATTAATCAAAAGTTAGGGTGCATTCTCCGGGTCCTGCGGCACCCTTACGTGTCCGCAGGAATTACGTAGGTAATTAGCGTGAAGCTTAAATATTTTCGTCATATCAATTAACCAAAGTTAGGGTGCATTCTCTCGGGTCCTCGGCACCCTGCGTGCCGCAGGAATTTGTAGGATAATTAGCGTGAAGCTTAAATATTTTTCGTCATATCAATTAATCCGTGTTGTGTAAGTTAGGTGAATTCTCTCGTGTCCTGCGGCACCGTTGCTTGTCCGAAGGAAATTAGTAGGATAATTAGCGTGAAGCTTAAATATTTTCGTCACATCAATTAATCCATTGGTAGGGTGCATTATCTCGGGTCCTGCGGCTCCCTTGCGTGTCCGCAGATTACGTAGGATATTAGGTGAAGCTTAATATTTTGCGTCATGGTAAGTTAGGTGCATCTCCGGGTACTGCGGACCTTGCGTCCGCAGGAATTACGTAGGATAATTAGCGTGAAGCTTAAATATTTTTCGTCATATCAATTAATCCAAAGTTAGGGTGCATTCTCTCGGGTCCTGCGGCACCCTTGCGTGTCCGCAGGAATTACGTAGGATAATTAGCGTGAAGCTTAAATATTTTTCGTCATATCAATTAATCCATGTTATTGTAAGTTAGGGTGCATTCTCTCGGGTCCTGCGGCACCCTTGCGTGTCCGCAGGAATTACGTAGGATAATTAGCGTGAAGCTTAAATATTTTTCGTCATATCAATTAATCCAAAGTTAGGGTGCATTCTCTCGGGTCCTGCGGCACCCTTGCGTGTCCGCAGGAATTACGTAGGATAATTAGCGTGAAGCTTAAATATTTTTCGTCATATCAATTAATCCAAAGTTAGGGTGCATTCTCTCGGGTCCTGCGGCACCCTTGCGTGTCCGCAGGAATTACGTAGGATAATTAGCGTGAAGCTTAAATATTTTTCGTCATATCAATTAATCCATGTTATTGTCAGTTAGGGTGCATTCTCTCGGGTCCTGGGCACCCTTGCGTGTCCGCAGAATTACGTAGGATAATTATCGTGAAGCTTAAATATTTTTCGTATATCAATTAATCCCTGTTATTGTAAGTTAGGGCGCATTCTCTCGTGTTTCCTGCTGCCCGCTTTCGTAGCCGCAAGAATTAACTAGGATAATTAGCGTGAAGCTAATCCAGGTTTTCGTCATATCAATTAATCCATGTTATTGTAAGTTAGGGTGCATTCTCTCGGGTCCTGCGGCACCCTTGCGTGTCCGCAGGAATTACGTAGGATAAGTGTGAATCCATTTATACAAGCAATAGTTTCCTACGCGTTTCTGCCGGCTGTCTATTTTGAGGTATGAAACTTCTCCTTCTGGAATGTGAATGCGATTGCAACAGTACACCGAAGCCGTCGTCGTTTAGGAAGCTCGTTCTTTTTTTTCCCGCCAAGGTTTGTTAATTACTCATCATATTAGCAAAAAAAAATATTTTGCTACTTCATGAGGGCCACGTAGTTCGTCTCACATTTGGATTCCTCAGTAAATCCATAATTTGGTTTATTTATTTTGGTATTCAGGTATGAACGCACAAGCGCACAAACTAGCAATGAGGATCTCTCTCCCGTACTACTCTCTCTCCCGTACTACTCTCTCTCTCCGTGCTCAAATCAGTACAGAACTTCACTATATCAGTACACCAAAAAGAAAGGTTTGTTTTCAATAATTTATCTTCTCAATTATCTATTTATCAGACGGCTATCGCCTGGGAGGCGGCGTTTAAGTTTAAAATATACAAGGTAAACGATACTTCGAAGTGCGCATATTTATATGAAACGGCTGAAACGTATATTCCAACTTTTGTGTTAAAGGGTCAGGCCCATTTCAAATGACCCCTATTTTTGATGACTCCATCGAATTCTCCGTTTCAAATATAGTAGGCTGAATTTTTTTCTAATTTTCAAGCGCAAAATTCACACACTATTCGGCAATTTACCGTGGGCAGTCATACCCAACTATTTATCGCAGTTTACATGCCCCTTCGCGCTTATTGGCCAATATCGCAATTGCCACGCCCAATAGAGCATATTGCCCAATTAGCGCGAAGGGGCGTGACACTGCGATAATAGGGGTATGAGGCAGTGGTAATTGCCGAATACTGCGTTTTTGCGCTTGAAAATTAGAAAAAATCGTTCCTACTATATATGACATGAAGAATCCGATGGAATCATCAAAATAGGGGTCATTTGAAATGGGCCTGACCCTTTTAAAGGTCAGCCATTTAAATGCCCCTATTTTTATGATTCATCTGATCTACATGTCAATATAGTGGAGCAATAATTTCTAATTTTCAAGCGCAAAAATCACTCATTATTCAGCAATTACGTAGCAATCATCACAGCATCCATCGCAGTTGGCCGTCCATTCGCGCGGATTCGCCGAAATGCAATTGCACGCCCAATAGTGCATATTGCCCAATTAGCGCTGGGGGCGTGACAAATGCGGTAAATAGTTGGGTATGCTGGCAGGGTAAATGCGGAATACTGCGGATTTGCCTGAAAATTAAAAAATATTGCATCCTATCTATTTATATGGAATCGATGGAATCATCAAAAATAGGGGTCAATTGAAAGGGACCCCTTTAAGGACGCAGTCACTTCAATTTCGCATTTTACTTCACTTATCATAAATATAAAAGATACTTAAAAATACCTTCCAATACCGATTTACGGAACATTATACAGGTAAAGAAATCCCTTGTTGAGTTTGATTTTGACAAAATGGGGTGTTTTCTAAATCGCTGGGACTTGGCCGGTTGCCAATGATGACAAAACAAAGAAAAACCGGGGAAGAGGGAAAGTGTCTGCTCTACTGTCTCAGTTGTCGTTGTCATACTGTACGTAATTAGAACGCAACCGAGGGGATTTCTTTCCCTGGGTTAATTTTTCAGTAAATTGACAACCGGAATGGTATTTTTCTAGGTGCTTTTTCATCTTTATGGATAATTGAAGTAAAAAGGCGAATTTGAAGTGACTGCGATCCTTTAAAGAGTTCCTATTGCGCATATTTTGCAAATATGGAACAGCCTACTTATACCAGATGTCTGAAACGTAAAAAAAAATCGTTGTGGTCGTAATCAGAAATAAATTCACCCGGCCACAAACTCTTCTCCTTTATATAATAAGATCTCAATTTATCTACAATCAATAATTTATTGATTGATTTCAGATGGAATGTCGGCATACATCGCTTGAATTACACTCTCTCGATGGAGAACTTCGACACTAAATCGACTATAGCGACTATTGCATTCTTCAAACCAAATATTCATCATTTCTACATCACCATTACTCTCTAAATAAATAAATATATATATATACATAATAAATACATATTTTACGCCTCAAGAGCTTGCACCTTTATTCAAGGGTTGTACAATACAGTTTCAAAGTGAATTACATTACTTGAACTCTTTTACGTTATTTTATACAAAAATATAATAAATAGTATTTTCATTTGGCGTTCTTTTTTTGAATTTCGTTCGATTATGAACACATCTGATGGAGTGGAACCCCGACATCGCACCGATTATTTCCAAAAACCAGATTTAGCCCCGATTTTTTAGCCCCGACAAATTTTCTAGAAATCCGCCATTACCTGGTCACCATTTGGTCAGTGACCGATCACCGAATGGTTTTTCAGTGAAACCATTTGGCGACCGGCTGCAGACGGTTTTCTGTGGTCTGGGCAATTAATTCAGTTTTCCTGGGCATTGGTCATTATATTAAGCATACACTGACGAAACTTGGCGTGCAAGCCGCGTGACAACGGCGTGCAGCGTGCATTTGGCAACGTGGTGGCGTGCAAAAATGCACGCGGAACGGTACGGCGTGCAACTTGCCCGCCGATACCACGCCGCTTGCACGCCAAAAGCCCGAGACGAAATGGCGTGGGTTCGGCGTGCAAGTTGCACGCCGTACCCACGCCGCTTGCACGCCAACCGATTATTTCCCAAATGAGTGTCCTACATACCGTAGTGGCAAGCTAGTGCGCAGCATACTAGAGACACACAGTGAATATTTTTTCGTCATCATCCATCCAACCGCTGGTTTTTTGGTTGAATAAGTTGTTTTTCGTTTGTGTTTTAGACTAATTTGAGTTTTTCTTTAACTGGATTAGTCACAATACTATGTTTTCCGCCGGTGTTTGTGCTGGGGAATGGTCACAGTGAAGCAATATTCGAAACTTTGCAATTTGCCTCGATGGTCTTTATTTAGCTATGAATTTTTGTTCCGTGTGTACCAATTTATTGGTGACTTGTACCTCTTGCCTGTCGCTCTGATTTAAAGCAACTGTTGTAATTTTTTACCTGGTAATATACCTATTTTGCCTTTAACCCAACCCAAATAAAGAATGAGGGCATAAACTCCGTATTTAAACGTTAAGTTGGTTTATTATCTTGTGTGATGTCTGAGCCTTTTAGATTTGCTACATCGTCGCAATGCTATGGACCGCTCGTCGGATCGGATCCGGAAAATCGAATGTTCAGGTTTCCTTTTATTTCAAACGCACATGTGACTTATTGTTACTTATCATATTTATCGTCATGAAATCAGAGAATTCGACTACACATTTTCTATCGAAATAAGTGAGTATATATCCTATGTTACGCATTTATTTCTTTTTCGCTGCATACGTGAATCATGTGTATTGTTCATTATTCTTACGTCTAGTAATGGTTACAAATATGAAACTCAGAGACATGTTACCTTTAGTTCTCTTCAAAGTACCTCTTAATTTAGATTGACCCATTGAGGCGCCGTACCGTGAATTTCTGCCACCGAATGGAAATATAGTAAGTCGAGTCTAATGTTTCCAGTTTTTTTCTTCACTTTCGATCATCATAGTAGTGTTTGTTGTGTTTTTGCAGCAACCTTTGAGAAAGAAGATGAAGAAGAAGAATAGTGGATAAAATTACTGTAGAAAAGAAAAGGTTTAGTTATTGTTATTATGTGACTTTTCAGAAGAAGAAAGTGGCTTATTAGAAGAAGGTTTTATGGACAAGACACAAGTCATGGAAGCCAATCATGTGAACAAGTCAAGCGACACCTCGACAGGACAGCGCAATTAGATAACAGGTATACTTTTCTCATTATATACTTCAAATATTAATATAGGTAGTGTAGTGTCAGCCAACAATCCAACGCTTTTCCCATCAATTCTACCGATAAACAGAAGTATGTATGTTTTTAGTTACGCCCATGAAGCAGCTATGGGCACAACATGCTGACCGGGACGCCTCTTCGAAGGCTCCCATGAAAAACAGGTACGTATTTATTTGTAATTTTCTACACATTTTGTGAATGTAGTGTAAATAGAAGAGCTGAGCTGAGCAATTTGAGTATTATCTCCTGAATGTGAAAGTGTTGCTTAATTATGAATGCTGCTTTATTAGAAGTGTAGATTTACATATGATCAAAAACTGGATATTTCGCTTTACTTGATATTTTGTCTTTTAGGCGAAGATCTGTCGTTGCTGGAGCTGGAGCCAGATACTGAACGGCTGCAGATGGGCACGAACTTTTAACCATAACCTAGATATTTTTTATGCTTGTAAATAGAAGTTTTGTAATATAACGTGAGAGTGCTTGAGAGTGCATATAAGGTTCCAGTACGTGAGAGTGCATGTAAGGTTCAGGTGATGTATGACTGTATTTGTATTTCTAAGCGTAATTTTATCTCATCATTATAATATTAATATTATTTGTGCTACTATTTGTGCATGGTTTCACTTATTATGTCTGTGTTTGCTATTTCTCGAAAAAGAATAAATGTTGTGTTTATGTTTGTTGTATAATGATTAATTTGTTACAGTATTCTTTATTAGCCGACTGGGAATGCATTCTATACGGTAGGTACCGGTTTCTAGTAATTATTAGCATCGGTTTAGTACTGGTCTGGGACCTGCCTGGCACGGTCCCTCATTTTCTGGCGTGCAAGCCGCGTGGTTTCGGCGTGCAGGCGGCAACGGCACGGCGTGCAAGCCGCGTGGGTACGGCGTGCAACCCTGCACGCCATAACCCAACGGCGTGACACTTTTTTCATACCCGCCTGCACGCCGTGCCGTGGCCGCTTGCACGCCGATTTTCTCGTTGTATGTGTATTAATCGTCATTACGTGAATTGGAAAACAAATACAAACTACAGTAATACGTAAGTTGGGGCGTGACTGTGGTAACGAACGCATGGGCGGTTTTTTATAGCACGGTGCCATTTGCAAAGTGGACCGCGGGCCGCGTTTTATAACAGGGAGCGGGCTTCATCACTGCTTGGCCCACCCACCAAATCCATCGTGCGCGGCGGCGCGGCGACCGCCGCCGCTGCCGGTCCCTATCAACAGCTGTTTTAAAGATGTATGTGTGGAAATAAGGTTCAACAGCGAAAAATGCTCCGAATAATGATATTATACTGTAGCAAATTTTTTTTCCTCTCGTGATTTTGCCGTCCACCTACTACACTTGGGATGTGGGTGCTACTGCCGTTGGGGGGGGGGCAAATTTTTTTTGTAAAGGGCTAGCCGATCGAGCTTAAACTTCACCCAGATGGATAACAGGCCATGCCGAATCGATCTACGCCATCAGTATTATCAAATTATCGATTTATTGATTTTTTTTTTCAAAATTTTTTTCAGCTCCAAAAAGGGTTCTGGTCACCCAATTTCGCTGAACCTTCCTCCCAGGGGGGTAAGAAACTAAGCGTAACTGATCTAAATAGTTAAAGCCAATGTTTTCCGTCTGTTTTCTATTTATTGATTTTCAAGTAAAGCCTAGAGTCTATATAAGGCTTCGGTTCATGTTCAGGTGGTAAGGAGAGGATGCATCGAGGGGCTTGTAGAGTGGAAAGGAAACGCAGTGTATGTTCATGACTGTGACCAGCCCTCAAGTGCCAATTCTTTAAATTCTACTGATTGATTGTGGTTACGACTAGCCGGGTTACCTGAAGACGGAAAATCAATAAATAGATGATTTGACCGAACATTTTGGCTTAGATCGATTGTTAGTAATCAGTGTAGGGTCAGTTACCCCCTTGGGAAGAAGGTTCAGCGAAATTGGGTGACCAGAACCCTTTTTGGAGCAGAAAAAATTTTGAAAAGAAAAAATCAATAAATCGATAATTTGATAATACTGATAGCGTAGATCGATTCGGCATGGCCTGTTATCCATCTGGGTGAAGTTTCAGTCCGATCGGAGCACCCCTTCAAAAAAAATTTGGTGCCCCCCCCCAACGGCAGTAGCACCGGGATGTGTAAATCACAGTTTTCGTTTAAAGCGAAATGCCAGCTCCTTTGGAAAATTTGCATATGATAAGCAAATCCTATGTATCCTATGCTAATTTTGCGCATATGATAAGCAAATCCTATGTATCCTATGCTAATTTTCCAAAGGAGCTGGCATTTCGCTTTAAGTTTAGATTATTGTTGTCACTTCATGTCACTTTATTGGCACCCATTCGGGCATGATTAACAAGACTCACACAGTTGCTAAACTCACCGCTTTTCCGGTGGTTTAGTCATCTTGCTTTGCAATGTGCAGTCTGCAAATAAACCAAAAAGCCCGATGAACCGTCCTTTCTTTGCTCTTTTTATGGTTTCTTTGTTTATCTCTCTGGTTGTTTGTTGCTTCAAAGATGCTGGACTGGTTGGTTCTCTCTAAACGAAGCGGGCCGTTGCTTCAACACGTGGAGAAGTCTAGATAGGATAGAACTTTGAAGTAAACAATGCTGCGTTTTAAGCAGAGCCTAAGGCCACCTCCTGGCTCACCGGCGAACCACCCCCGGTTCGCCCCGAAGGGGCGGAGCTGGGGTGGACCACCTCCCCAAAGAAATTTTTGGTGAATTTTTAATTTTTAATTTATTTGCTTTCAGATGATGTCTCGTATCGAAACAACTATGCTGGACACTCAACTCATCGTAATAAGCTCAAAAATGCAATAAAAACCTTATTCTGTATTTGTGTCATAATTGGTTTGGTGTCCCACAAGTCATTGATTGTGTTTTATTTGAAGAGACAGAGGAGAGAAATCATGCAGAGAGAGTTGTAAAGGCGGAGAGCGCAGGCTTAGTGTAGGAAAGAGATACCGATACCGTATTTTAGTTATCTCTTTTTGTTATTATGTTTATGTTAACAAAGTGAAATAAGGTTACTATTAATAATGGTTATTAATATTGGTAGAAGTGAGTTGGAGAAGTTTGATGATGGATGAAAGATAGTTTTGCTATACTGGAAATACCCACCATGTGAGTATTTTGTCAAATTTGTGTTAAAAAACCATTCCCAAATTGCTCAATTTTTAAAATTGTGAAACGAGAGTGGGTCCTTGTAAAGAGCACAAAAATGCTTCAAAACAATGTATAAATGTTTATACTTATGAATTGAATGTCACTCAAAAAACTTATTATATAAGTACTTCATGTGTCTATACTTAATACTCGGCGCAGGGCCAAATAGTCAAAAAAAGAAAAAAAACTAGCGCAAAAAATTCGCCCGACTTGCCGCCCTAATTTAATTAAAAAATACCTAAAGAAGGCGCTAAATCAAAAATCTAATCTCATAGGCGGATAGACCATAAAATGTGCTATTCAACTAATAAAACTTTTTTGGAAAACTATTAGTTTATAAGTGTTTCGGAAATGGTTTTATACCCAACGGACCGCTGGTGATTTCGCCGGTGAGAGGCCCGACTTCTCTCCAGTTTTTCGCAAATATCAGAAAAACCGCTGGAATTTATGTAAAGACAAGTCTGATATTTTTTAACCGCAATTAAATGGGCTACAAAACCTTGTCTTTATTATTTAAAAAAGTAGAATAGAAAGTTTGGGAAATGGGTTTATCGGTGTGAGAGCGGCGGTGCGCTGAAAAAAACGTTGAAAATACCCCTTACGTAACTATTTTTATAACTTCATATATAAGCTCCAAATAAATTAAAATGTTTCAACTAGGGTTTGTAGCAAATTTTTGTAGAATAAAACCCTAACTCAGATTCTCGAATTGAATCGTCGGGTGGTTTTTTTTAACTTATAGCATGCCAACTTCAGTGCCCCAGACTAAAAAAACATGGGGAAAGAGGGCGCGTGCTTGTATAGTTCCTTTTCACACAGAACAGAAAGTGCCCTTTGGCCTAGTGGATAAGGCTCGTGACTGCAAAGCTGGAGACAAAGGTTCGAACCCGAGTAGAGTGAAAACTTTTTGCAGGAATTTTTTTTCTCAAAAAGTTACAGATAGCTGCACTCACATCACCATACGATATAAGTATACAAGGCAAACACATCAATACGAACAATTCACAACAAACGTGTATTTATTTTCACCATTATCACAACTGTGTTAACGAACCACCATTTTTCTCATTCACCATGCTGCATTCAC